>BDMB01000001.1:8513782-8652746 GCA_016859785.1 Macrotyloma uniflorum
ATTAAAAAATTATTAATAATATTAAAATAATATTTTTTTATTATAATAATAATTTAAAAAATATATTAACAATAATATTTATTTTTTATTTTATTTTATAATAATAATAAATTCAAAATAATTAATAAATTTATTAATAATATTATTAAATTATATCTTTTTTTCATATAATAATATTAATAATAATAAAATTTTAAAAAATATTAAAAAAATTATTAATAATAATAATAATATTATTTTACTTTCTATTCATCTCCATTCTCTTTTTTTTAATCCAAATAATTTTATTTTTCCTTCTCTTTCTTTTTATTTCTTTCCTTTTCCACTCCCTCAAATACACTCTTTAATCCAAACACACCCTTAAACTTAAAATAACTTAACTACTTTTAAATTTTAATAATATAATATCTTTTCTTATATTTTTAACTTTATCGGGACTTTTTCAATAGATGAAATTCAAAAAATTTCTAAACTATAGAAATAAATATTTAAAAAAAATTAATCTTTTATTTATAAAATTTTTGAATCAACTAAATATACTTTGTTTTTATATCTTTACAATCCATATGAAATCAACTAAATATACTTGACAAATTCACCACAACTAGCTTTATAAATTTGAAACAAGTTTTATTTTAGTCTTCTCAACAACAACAACAAAAATAGTCACGCTTTAGTTTAATTTATGCAAAAACTATTACATTAACTTAGTCTAAAAATAGTATAAAAGGTAATGTTATTTTTTAGGCTAAGGAATGGTATGTCTATATCATTTAAAAGAAATTACTAGAAAATTGTACTGGAAATTTTTACACTCATTTTTTTTTAATAAATATCGTTTAATATTTAAAAAAATTATTTGATTTTAATAGAATATTTTTATTATTTTCATTTATTCATTACAATAAATATGTAAATTAATTAAAAAATTAAGTTAATAAAAAAAATATAAATAAAAAATAATTAATACTATCTTAAATTATAAAATTGAAAATTAAATAAAAATAAAAATCTTTGAAACTATGACAATCAAAAAGAGAAAAAATAATAATTATATATTTTTCTAAAAGAAGTTATCATAAAATTTATATAATCTTTAAAAAATAATAATCATTGTTTTTTTAACCTAACACGCTTTAATTTATATAACTTTCACCCAAACCTTCAACCATATTTAACCGAAAGTACGAATCAACCAACCCATTTGTAACCGAAAGCTACAATTTTCTTTTTCTGTGCTTGAATATTGTCTCAGTCACAGTCATATCTTTATACTTTTTCTTTTTAAGATGATAAAAATAAAATAATGAAAGATAAAACTATTTGAATTATATAAAAGAATGTAAACATGAGTGTGAAATAAAATAAAATTTATTTATTATTGTTTATTTCTAATAGATAATATAAATTTCTTCATTTTTACACAAAAAAAAAAAAGTTACGTTTCTCTCTTCAGAACACTTTTTTAGCAAATTTTTCATAAATAAACAAAAAATATATATACTTGTTTTTGTGTCTTTTTTTCTTCACTGAGTCGGTTTGAATAGAAAGAAAGAGAGGGTTAAAGTGGAAAAGGAATTATTTCTCCTTTGAAGATTGTAAAAAGTGTGTAGTAAAGAAAAGGATTATGAATGTGATTAACAAATATAAATGGAAAGTGAATGTGACATGAACTTTATTGATTGATACGTTTGTTGACCTTTTCCTCACTTTATAGTTTGTGCACATGTGTGATAAGACACCTCATCCTTCATCAATTTCTTCAATGTCACATCCACTAATTCATTTCATATAAATGGGGACAATACCATTCTCAACATCCCAAAAACCTTCTTCATCTTTTCGTTTTAGTAAATGGTCGATAATCACCCCTTCTATTCTAATATAATGTTAAACGTACACATGTAATTTTTTTATTTAAAAAAATTATAAAACTTAATTTAGGAACACAACTATAACTTGATGAAAAATTATAGAATTTACAAGATTAGTATGATTATCAATAATAAACCGTAAAAAATTATAGAATTAGAAATTAAAGATTCTAACATGTAAAATTACAATTCGAAAGAAAGATATAAGAATAAGCACCAGAAATATTAATGTTTGATAAGTCTCAATTGTTACAAGAATTAAGAAATTCATAATAAAATCAAATGAATTAAGGAAGAACCTTAGGAGAAATTTCTCACTCAAATCAATAATCAAAATATTTTATCCATTCATTGATTTGCAAATGATTTATACAATTTAGTTATTTTACACTTAAAAGTAAACAAAATAAAAATATAATCCTAATATTACAAGCTTAACTAATATATCCAACTCTAAAAAATAATTTTATTATATGTCACATCATAATAATTATAATTATGTAACTCACATCTAGTTTTATTTTAATAAAAAAATATTTAAAAAATTCTAAGTAATTCTCTTTTATATTTTTTTAATTTAAATTTGATTATAGTATATAATAATATTTATTAATGAGTTATTCTAAAATTTATTTAGTAAATGACTTTTAATATTTTTTAAGAAACTTATTATACTAAAAATTCCTCCAATAAAAATTTGTTTCAAATAATTATAATTATAATTTATAATTTATTAAAAATAATAAATATCACCTAAGAGATGTTCTTAGTAGTTAGAAGTTCAAATTCTACATATAAAAAATAACTAAATTGACTTTTTATTCTCATTTCAAACAAGCAATACATATGACTAACATTCGTGTAGACCTCCACATATAATTGCACTTCCATTATATTAAACTCCATCTATTACAAAACTCTATGGACCATTTTAACTCTTGTTTCTTCTCATATGTCCTCTTAAGCTTTGTATTGACTCTTAGACTTTCATCTGGTCATGAGTCTAGAGTTGATGATTCTCAAGAACTTAGGTCCATTCTTTAATGTCCTCATCAATATGTAAAAGGATTTTGAAAGGTATTTTTGCCTATTAGGGTACAGGAAGAATAGTATTAACGGAAAACGCAAAAGTCTTTGCTGGAAAGAGATAAGTGCAACATTTATGATCCATGTTCTTCAAGGTTTGCTAGGTTTCAGTTTCAAACCCAAATTAAAGCCAATCCAGGCGTCAGTATTACTGTATACACTCTAGGTGCTTCAACAAAGAACTGAAATTCCAAATTTATCTTGCTATAAAATTCATTGTGAACGCAGTACAGATTGTTTGTAAGGTCAAGGAAATGATAGTGGCCAGTTAAAGGGAATAAAATAAAGTGTCGGTATTTTCTCCGAAGAACAGTAAAAAGAAGCTTATGACCAAGAACAGTGTTTTCTCCCATGCCACGGATCAAGAGCTGTAGAGGAAACTAATCAAGGTCATGGTTTATTTGTTGAATGGTTATAACTAATTGTTAAGGCTATAATGTCTGAGACTTGACTGTTTGCTATCATAAAAGACATTTATGATATTCCTTGCTCCATTAAGTATCCAAACAGCCTTTTATAATTGAAGTTTTTGAATTTACAACTCTTTTTCACCAAAGAGTCCCTCTACACAGTTTGGTCAACAGCAGTTAGAGTATGCTAATTTCAAAATTGCTTCTTAAAATACTAAAACAACAATCACAGCTCAAATGTATGCAGATAGAAATAATAACAAATATCCCATCAGAAGAGAGGTGTTGGAAAGCAATTTTTAACATCACTGCACCAAAGACACTTGATTTGTAACAGTCAATGACCTAAAAACGGACTCAACATTGATGCATCTACCTTTTCCTCTTCCTTAGCCTCAGCTCAGGAAATTTAAGAGGGGCAGGAAGCGTAACACACCAACTGTTCAAAGTGTTTTTCTGGCGGGTAAATTTGCAACCCAATTGCTCGTAGAGTTGTCTCACGGCCACTACATTCATGCTCAGATCCTTTGCTATATCTGTGCAGTCAGTTAGGAAGTCATCAGCGAAAAGCGTAAGCACCAAGACATAACATATGAGAAGAGAAATCTTTTCAGTTGGCAGCCTTCTTAATTCAGAAACAGCAAACATATTTGAAAACTTATGGTGCAGGATGTTGGGGATTTTATGGCCCTTTGCAGAGAATACGTCGAAGGAGTGCTGATCTTTGAACTTTATAAGATGATTTATGTATGAGAATATGCAGGAAAGCTTCTTCTTTTCTGACTCATCCTGTAAACATAACGATAGATCACAGATATTTTAGTTGGAAAGAACAAAAATCAGAAATTGGAGAACTATTTGGATAAAAAAAAGGATTTAGTACTGAAATAACACACATTTCAATGAACACTTGTAAAAGAAGCAAATAAAAGGGTAAAATAAATCAAACTTCTCTATTAAGTCAAAATCAACTTTATGTATCTTAAACTATTTAGAAACACACTCTTATCTTCTCTAAAAGTTGAAGAGCATAACTAAATTTTAATATATGGAAGTTCAATTCATTTTACCTCCCTATTTCCTCTCGGTAATGTTGACAAGTTAGTCCAACTAGCCTTAGTATATATACATTTAGGTCAGCCATCTACCACAATAACATTAGGGTAATCATATTAACTAATTGCTTACAAATCCTCTATCTAAGAATTCTAAAATGCTATTAAAAATAAATTCCTCAATTATTGATATAGCACATGTCTAAGCATTTTTTATAACTAGTACAGCTGAACATTTTCTTTCCAACCCAGACAGTTCCAATGGACCAATAACTAAGAACTCTGAAATTATTGTTTTTAAGCAAAAGGGCTATATTTGTTATCAATACCTTAATTTTCCTTAATCTCCCTATCCTGTTGCGAACAAATGTAGGATAAGAACTGAAGTCCGCATCTTCTCCCCGATGCAAACTATTATAAACGTCTTCAAGATAATTCCACTCTCCTTTAAGGATAATTTTTTCCAATACATATGCCTCCTGAGGCGTAGTTGCAGAAGTATCATATGGTGGTATATTGCGAGAAATATGAGATTCTGTACTTTGAAGAGCATCTTTGTTTACAGAAATATTTTTCAATTTCACATCCAGATTCCTTTGAGAATCAGGATCTTCATCTTGTTTGAGAGCTAGCTTCCTTTTAGCCTGCAAAATGATACAGATGCCAAGATTAGTTTAAAACAATTGTAATAAAGTCAGCTGAACATAGTTGAGTGAAAACTAATAGAAGACATGGTTACAGTATCCCAAAGCTGACAAGTTGAGAACCAAAGACACTTAAATGCATGTTTTTTTTGTGGATGATATTTTTATGATTGAAGAATCAAAAGTAGAGGTTAACTCTAAACTTGAGCTATGGAGACAAATTTTGAAATCATAGGATTTTTAATGTATTCAAGCAAGTATACGCATTTCAATATTAGGAAGAAATGAGAGGAAAGTAATTTGGATGGAGGTAAAAATTAGAGAGATGTCATACTACAGGTTTCAATGTTTAAGTATCGAGATCATTATTATAAAATGATGGAGAGAAATTAATGAAGATGTCACACATGGCATACAAGCAGAGTGGTTAAAATGAAGAAACACGTCAGGGGTTATTTGCAACTGCAAAATACTAAAACTCAGATAAGTTTTATCATATGGCTAGATGTATCTTCTATAGTAGTTAATGTAGGAATTTAAAGGATTAAAACCAGAAAGAAAGAAAAAATAGTAGTAGCAAAAATGAGAATGTTAAGAATGTGTGACCACAGAAGAAAGACATGATATGGAATGATTTTAGACAAAGAGATACTGGTGTGAAACCCCTATCCAGAATATGGAACGATTTAGAAATGTTTAGAAAAGGTCACTAGGGGCACGAGGGGGTTAGATTGCAGGAATTTTACACAAGTGAAAAGGGGTAGAACAACTTCGGAAGAAATTATTAAAAGGAATTTCAAGGTGAATAATATCTCTGGGAAGAATGTTTTTGACCAAGCCCAATGATGTTGTAAGTAGTTGACCTCACTTAGTGAGATAAAACATACCACTTGTTGTATCCTTGCCTATTAATACAACCATAGCTAAATAAATTTTATTACAAGAAAGGTGAGCAATAACTCAAACAAATAATTCAAACTATGCATAATAAATGGATAAAATATCAAAAAGGCATATTAACACCTCAATCCAAGTACTCTTGTGAGGATAGATATACAAAGTATAGAAATTCAGCTTAAATTATACAAAAATCTAGCCCGAGGTATGAACTAGAAAAAAAAATCATGAATTGGGATTTGCATAGAACTCTCATTGCTAACAGCACTAGCCTCTGTGCAAAACCTGATGGAAAAGCACAAAGATATGCCATGATAAGAAGCACACTGCATGCTCATGCACAGCTGCAGAATAGCATCACAGGCAGAAGGATGACATCGAGATTATTATTTACCAAACTAAAGGAAGGAACTCAGGGTAACGGTTTTTGTAAACCTTAAAAGTTCTTCCATGATCTTTTCCTAAAGAGCACAACTCACTTTCACCAGCTAACAAGGAAGAGGATAGGGTGAAATTGTAAACAACTTGGAGGCTCATTACTGCTCAATACTTGGCTCTGTTCTACAAAATTCTTGTTTTTCTCAGTTTCATATCAACATGATTCCTGTATTTTCAATACTAATGTCTCTGTTAGCATAAAATAGTACATGTTCAATTTCGGTGTTTTTCTTACCACAATCTATGCCTGTATCCAAAATGCAGCAACGAGAAAAAAGAAATCATCTGTTAGAACTTTGCTCCCTACCAATTTCCCGAACTCCTTTCTAAGCAAACCCAAAGCAAATGGGACAAACAAAATAACAGATTTTTTTATATTAACAAACACACCGTCCCTTTTCACACCTATTAACACTCAAACTGCTCCCTATCAATTTCCCAAACTCCTTTCTAAGCAAACCCAATGCAAATGGGACAAACAAAATAACAGATTTTTTTATATTAACAAACACACCGTCCCTTTTCACACCCATTAACACTCAAACTATCAGTATCTAACCACTGCAAATCTTTACACATCCACACATTAATATCAAATTTTCACTGTGAATACAGATTTAGTAGTTGTGGTTAGCATCGCTAGCAAAAGGGTTAAATGAGTCAAAAAAAAAAACCTTCTCTATATCCTTCTTTGTCCCCCATATAGCAGTAGTCTCCGCAAACTTCTGCTGTGGAGTCATCTCTTCCAACATCGAGCTTGCAGGCTCATTGTCAGTAGAGTCCAAGCCTTTAACCTTTGGCTCCAATCTGAATATCTGAACAGCATCCAACAATTAGCACAACATACACTGACTTATTCAACAACAAGGTAAATAAAATCGTTCTTCTCCTTCACATTTTACCTTATTACCAGCAATGGGCACAATTTTCAGGGTCCCAGCTTCCTTGTCAAGGACTCCGAGCGCGAACATGGCCCGGTGTCCAGCCGCAGCCTCGCCGGAAAAACTGGTTCCGACAAATTCCACCGAAGACCCAGGAGGGCGAACAACAAGCTGCATCCTCTTGGACATGTTCCTGTGCCGGTAAACTTGAAAATCAGAGGGACCGGAACCATTGACATGATTCTTAACCGGATCAAAGCCTGAAGGGAAATAACCAACTACAGGAGGTGTTTTATTGGGGTGCTCATGGACGACCTCCACCTCAACCTCAATTCGATCAGGTTGAGGGGGAACATCCTTTTTCTTCTTGTTCTTCTTATTCTTCTCCTTTTTTGGAGTTTTGGATTTTGGTGCCTCAGTGTCCGAATCCATTACACTGCATCAATTGAAAATTTTCAGAGCAAAGAATAAATCGAAGTGTCCGCAAGTGTTCTTCACGCACACAAATCATAGGTACAGAGCAATTCACAGATTTTGAGATCAAAACGTGTTATTTGTTACGCAAAACATGAATAAAATACACAGAGTAATATAGGAAGGATGACACAGATATCAGAAGATTGAAACCATAAAGCCATTGAGAAAATCAAACGAAGAAGTGTTACCAGAAAACGCACCCTTAATCGTGGCGTCTGTTCCTGAACCCAGAGAACCCTAAACCCCAACTGAACCCCAGGAGTTTTTAAATGTTATATATATATATATTATTTTACTATTTTATCTTTAATATTTTGTAACTATTTTTTTATTGTAATAATAATTAAGTTTTTAGTTATATTAAATATTTTTTTATAATAAAGATTGGACACAAAAATACCAAATCATGTTTTCACTAATATTATGATTTTTAATCGTTTTACATAATAACTTTTTCATATTCAATCAGATGAAATATGTTATTTGATTTTAATCCATTTTAATAATATATTTTCTCTTAATTTAAAACTATCGAATATTTTTTAATTTATTATTTCTATTTTCAATTCTTATAAATAATATAATAATGTTTCAAATAAGTATTGTTTGTATGATTTAATGGATTCAATACTAAATCAGTATGTAATACTTTAAAATTTATTTCTGATATAACTGGTTTCTTAATATAATGTTATTTTATACTTTTTATTTTAATTTAATAATTAGCAATGGATATTTAAAAAGTTAAGATGATAACTGAGGAATTAATTATTAATTTTTATAAAATAAAAATATATAAATATTAATTAAAATTATTATAATGTTATAATTATTGTGTATAATAAATTTCATTTTATAAAATTTATGCTAAATTATTTAAATAACTTATGGAACAAGTCTAATAATATTTTAAATTAGAAAATAGTATTATTTTATTTTATTGAGTAATTAGAATAAAACAAATTATTTTTTTTATGAATGAAAGATTAATTTAAATAATACTATTTAAAATCAATATTTTTATAAAATTAAAGAGATTTAAATTAATTTTTAAAATTAATTTACAAATAAATAAAGTCCTAATTACATAATAAAAAATTATACTATATAAACTAAACTCTATTAATAGCTGATTTATTATAATTTATATATATATATATATATATTTTATTTTATTTTCGAATTTATAACTAATTAAAATACCTGAATGAAAAATACTAGTTAAATTATTTATTTACTTATAGCATTCACTTTTCACACACCACCCTATCAATTTAAATTTTTTCTCAACTCAAAACTTAACCTAAAAGAGAAACAATAACTATTATTTTCTTCTCAAAATGGAAAAAAACTACATTTCACTCCTATTGCATGCAAGCTTAGACATTCTCATTATAAGTTTTTTATTTCATGTAAAAGGGTTCTCTTTGTTTAATTAAAATATCATAAAATTTTTTGAAAGATTTCATCCATGAATATTTATGTGTTTCCATTTGATAAAACAAAAAGAATATTTGTTAATTTTAATTTGGTTGTTGAAAATTATGTATAAAACTGTTTGCATGAATTATGCTCAACTAATTTTTTTTTTGTCCTAATATTTTTTGGGATGTTCTAAATAGACACCATACAAAAAAATTTCTAAATTCTTTTACAAAGAGTTATTCAAATGAAAATTTATGAACATAACTCATTTGATTTTAATATTGATGTGTTGATGATATTTTAAGATTTAACTATTAAAATTTTGTGAATTTGGTCTTAAATGAAAGAAAACACAAAATGTAAAAAAAAAAATTGTGATAAACACGGTTGAAAAAGAATTCAAATTGAGGGTCATTTATGTTTTATAATGTTACAATTTTGTTTTGAGGAGTCAGTTGAATACATTGTATGTATTTATATTATTTTTGAAAAATTTAAAGAATTTATTAAACTAGATAAATTAAATTTCTAATAAGATTTCCAAAGCCATTTGTTATTTAAAAAATTTAACTTTTTCTAGTTTAGGATTTGGAGTTACAAGAGTTGATCCAAAAGAAAAGTTTACTAGAAATAATGTTTAATGAATTTTGAGACAAATGATACCTCTTTAGAAAGATAAGAGTCATTTGCAATCTAAACAAATCATAAAAATTGAGTTATAAAAGAAGGACAAAAATATAAATCTCTAAACTAGGATCATATTGAAATCAGCTTTAGGTCCTTGACTTTATGAATTTTAGTATTTTTTTTTCTTTTAGATTTTTGCAAAACACATATGATATCTTTATGAAAAGTTAATTTTCAAAGGTTTGCCCTTGTATAAAAATTTTTGGTTTTAACTTTTTTTATTAACTTTTATACATAAGTTAGTTTTGTCTTCTTACTAAGATGTAATTTGCTTTAAATAGTACTAAGTTATTGTGTCGACTGGTTTTTGAGTTATTTGTTAAATATATATTGTTATTAGGTATTTGAAAGACCTAAAAGTGTAAATTTTAAGTAATAAATTGATTAGTATGCGTGAATCAATCGAGATGGATGTAACTTTAGATACTTAATCTATATGAATTGTTTGTATGTATACATGTATATTTCTAACATATGTGTTGTATGATTATTAATACATTACTGAATGTATCTTTAGTCCATAGGGATTTGAACACAAGTTCCTATGTATTAGGAATAACTTTTGTAGTAAGAACTTGTTAGAAATGTATATATAGTGAATCATCGAAAACACAAATTAAAAAAAAGCCCTATAGTAGTGAAGAATAAAGATTCTAGTGATGAAAGTTAATGCATATATCCTTGGATATTGATTGAGTATAGTTTATATGTGGGAAAGGATTGTAAGGAGAAATCCTTGAACATATAGTGCTGAGTTGTGATACTTGTTTCACATAACTGACCCTAACTCTAAAAAAATTATTATGTTGTCATTTATTGGTGAGAGCTCATCATTGTACCATGGTTGTAGGGTATACTTTCAACTGTTCATCAAACTTAAAAAGTGTGTAAGATCACTGAGTTTATGGAATTACAATGGCAACTAATTAGTGAAGAAATATTAAGAGTATTATGATAACACCACATATAAGATGCAAGAGTGATTCTATTAGATAAGTATATTATTATGGTTGTTACTTGGTGTGTAAGACTTTAATCATAGTCTTGTTTTACTAATGACATAAAGAGACTCATCCTTACACTTTTTCAGAATCAAATGACACTACTCAAGCTAACGATTCGTCTCAAGGTCGATGACTTTAGGGTAGATGGATATTCAATGACACTGTAGACGTGGACCACTTTATTGGGCATCTCCATTTCACATGGATGCCTTTAGATGAACTCAAGGAGTTGCCTTAGGTGTTCAAACTTTACTTATGATGGACCCAAATTACTCCCATTGATAAGTTCCACCAGTGGAGGTTATTGAGATTTCTGTTAGAATTAATTAAATAAATTATTCCAATGATGTAATTCATATGAAATATAATTATGGGCCTTAATGTGATTTAATAATATTAAATGAAAATATTGATAATTATGGAAAGTTAATATTAAGAATCAAAATTTAACATAACCAACCTGATGGATGTTGGTTATATAAGAGAAATCTAGGGTTCTGCTTCTGCTGTGCAAAAAACCTGAGAGTCTCACGAAAGCCATCAAATAACGACAGTGGAAAATAAAAATACGGAAAGAGGTAGATTGGGAAAAGGTAGTTAACACAAATTTGTTCTGATGGATCAAGGTTAGTATTCTAATTATTATGTATATGTGAAAATCATGAATTCAAAGATCCTTTATGTTTGTTATATGTATGATTGAAACTTACATGTGGTATTAGAGCATGGTTGTTGAATTAATGATGATTTCCAAAATTATGAACATTTTATAAACCCTAATCTTATTAGGGATAAATAAATTAATGATATTTCGCTGCTGATGATATAATATTTTTTCAATTTGGCAATGTGCATTCATTTTGTGTTTTGGTACTGCCCATTCAATTTTCCATTTCAATTTGACATTTGTATTATGGATTACGTGCTATCTGGGTTTTTTGGCAATTGGAAATTTTTCTTTTGCATCTAATTAATATTTTAAAACTCACTGATTGTGGTTTAATTTCTTCTTATGTGCGTAAGATTTTACAATTGCTTGGATCAAGAACCTTGGAGTGTGATTGGGTTTAATTAAAGTTTTTTTTTATATATATGTATATGTTTTGGAATTAACTTATGATAAATTTGTTAGTCACCAAAGTGGCCAAATTTTTTATGTTATTTAATTCCAAATTAATGATAAATTTTTATCTCAATTAACCATGATCAAGGTTTAATGAAAGTTTTGTATATATTTTAGAATTAACTTATGATAAATTTGTTAGTCACCAAAGTGGCCAAATTTTTATGTTATTTAATTCCAAATTAATGATAAATTTTTATCTCAATTACCCATAGAACGGATGCTAAATTATGAATAATTTATTTATGGGTTAATTTAAATTCATTGTTATAAGGCATTTTTGAATCACCCAAAGGTTGATTGGTTGTCCTTTTAATAATGAATATGATTGTTGGCACTGACTACGCATTATTAGTTTTATTCATATATCCAAAGATAGTGAGTATTTCTAATTGATGTGTTTATCTCACCAAATAATGTTAATATTGTTAGTATCATTATGTTGTTGTGTATTAATGTATCACCCAAAGAAGAGCATTAGTATGCACAAAATTATTTGTTGTTTGAATCTATATTATTTATTCATTTTATGAATCAAAGCATTAATGTTAACCGTGTATTAATTGAAGCGTCTGTTCCTGTAATTTTACATTCGCACGTTACACCTATTCCAGTCTTTAATGGGTTAAATTATGTTGATTTGAGCGAACAAGTTCAGTTTCACTTAGGTGTTTTGGATCTTGATTTGGCTTTTCAGGTTGAAAAAATCTGCTGCTATTACGGATTCTAGCAGCAATGAAGAGAAAGCTCATTTTAAGGCTTGGGAAAGGTCAAACAGACTTAGCCTTATGTTTATGCGAATGAGCATAGCGAATAACATTAAGTCAGCTCTTCCCATAACTGAGAATGCCAAAGAATTTATGAAATTTGTGGAAGAGCGCTCCCAAACGGCTGATAAGTCCCTTGTTGGGACATTAATGAGTACTTTAACTACCATGAAGTTTGATGGTTCTCGTACTATGCATGAACATGTCATTGAGATGACAAATATTGCAGTAAGACTTAAGTTTTTGGGAATGACAGTGGATGAAAATTTCCTTTTACAGTTCATTTTGAACTCATTACCGTCAGAATATGGTCCTTTTCAAATGAACTATAATACTATGAAAGATAAATGAAATGTGTATGAACTGCACAGTATGTTAGTTCAGGAGGAGACCAGACTTAAGAATAAAGGAAATCACTCCATTCACTATGTGAAAAATAAAAGAGCGAGAAAGAAATTTGATAAGAAACATGGAAAGGCCAAAGGACCATTGAAGATTGGTGAGTCCTTTATTAAGATCCAGAAGAAAGATGACAAATGTCATTTTTTTTTGTAGGAAGTCTGGATATTTCCAGAAGAATTGTACAAAAAACGTAAGCTTGGTTCGAAAAGAAGGGTAAGCATAATGCTTACGTATGTTTTGAATCAAATTTAACTGAAGTTCCCCATAATACTTGGTGGATTGATTCTGGATGTACGACTCATGTTTCTGGATTGATTATTTGTTTAAACTTGATGTTGCCGGGTACTCTTTTAGATTTGGGAATGATTGTTTCAGCTTATATAAGCGTACACCACAACAAAATGGTGTGTTAGAAAGGCGTAATTGAACTTTAATGGATATGGTTAGGAGCATGTTAAGCGATTCATCTTTGCCTGTATCGCTATGGATGTATGCTCTAAAAATTGCCATGTATTTGTTGAATAGGGTTCCTATTATGGCAGTTCAAAAGACATCTTTTGAGTTGTAGACAAGAAGGAAACCCAGTTTGGGACACCTGCATGTTTGGGGTTGTCAGGCATAAATTAGAATATACATTTCGCAAGAAAAGAAACTGGATGCAAGAACAATCAGTGGGTATTTCATTGGTTATCCAGAAAAATCGAAAGGGTATATATTTTACTGTCCTACCCATAGTACAAGAATTGTTGAAACAGGAAATGCCCGGTTCATTGAGAATGGTGAAACCAGTGGGAGTGAAACTTCACAAAGTGTGGAGATTAAGGAAGTTAGAGTACAAGTTCCTCTAGCTAACACTTCTATTTCAAGAATTGTTGTTCTACATGTTGAAGAACCACACAATAATCAAGAGGAACAACAAATTAATGATTCTGAGATTAACAATGAACCTGTAGTAGAAGAACCACAAGAAATAGCATTAAGAAGATCTTAGAGAGAAAGGAAATTTGCTATTTCGAATGATTATGTGGTTTATCTACAAGAGTCAGAAAATGACTTAAGTATTGATAATGATCCAGTTTCATTTTCAGAAGCCATTAATGGTGATAATTCTAATAAGTGGCTAGATGCTATGAAAGATGAGCTTAAATCAATGGCACAAAATGATGTTTGGGATCTTGTGGAATTGCCAGAAGGAAGCAAGAGAGTTGGGTGTAAATGGGTCTTTAAGACTAAGCATGACTCTCATGACAATATCGAACGTTATAAGGCCCGGGTTGCTGCCAAAGGTTTTACTCAAAAAGATGACATTGATTATAAGGAAACATTTTCGCCAGTTTCTAAGAAAGATTCTTTTAGAATTATCATGGCATTAGTAGCTCATTATGACCTCGAGTTGCATCAAATGGATGTTAAAACTGCCTTTCTAAATGAGAATTTAGAAGAGAATGTTTATATGGACCAACCAGTGGGGTTCATTGAAGAAGGAAAGGAACACATGGTGTGTAAACTTAAGAAATCAATATACGGACTTAAGTAGGCTTCCCAACAATGGTATCTTAAGTTTAATGATACTATTATGTCTTTTAAATTTAAGGAAAACACTATTGATCGGTGTGTATATATATATATATATATATATATATATATGAAGGTTAATGGGAGTAAGTTTATATTTCTCATTCCGTATGTTGATAACACCTTACTTGCAACTAATGATTTTGGACTATTAAGTGAGACTAAGAAGTTTCTCTCTAACAACTTCGAAATGAAAGATATGGGTGAGACAAACTATGTTATAAGAATAGAAATATTCTGTAATAGATCAAAAGGAATGTTAGGTTTGTCTCAGAAAGCATATATTAATAAAGTTTTAGAGAGGTTCAAGATGGATAAATGTTTAGCATATCCCGTTTCAATACCAAAGGGAGACAAATTTGGTCTCATGCAATGTCCTAAGCATGATTTGGAACGAAAACAGATGGAGAATATTCTTTATGCATCTGTTGTTGGGAGTTTGATGTATGCTCAAACTTGTATGAGACCAGATATCAGTTTTGTAGTTGGTATGCTTGGTAGATACCAGATCATTGAAAAGATGCAAAGAAAGTCTTAAGATACTTGCCGGTTATGTGTATCTTTTAGCCTGAGGAACGATTTTATGAAAAGGTGCGAAGCAGTCAGTCATTACTGCATCCATTGTGGAGGCTGAATTTGTGGCATGCTTTGAGGCCACAATTCAGGCTAATTGGTTGCGGAACTTTATTTCTGGACTTGGAGTAGTTAACAGTATTGCCAAGCCTTTGAAAAATTATTGTGATAATTCCGCAGCTGTCTTCTTTTCTAAAAACGACAAGTATTCCAAAGGTGCTAAACATATGGAATTGAAATATTTTGCCATTAAAGAAGAAGTTCAGAAACATAGAGTGTCAATAGAACATATTAGCACTGATCTTATGATTGCTGACCCTTTAATAAAAGGGTTACCGCCCAAAGTATTTGTTGGTCATGTTAAGAATATGGGCATTATGTCTACTAGTGAATGTTGAATGTTGAAGTTGTTATTGTCTATTTAACACTCTGAGCTCATTGATGAATAAGTTTCTAAAATATATGTTTTCCTACTTTTATATATATACATATAAATTATGATGTGGAAAACAAATTATGTTATGGTTGATGAAAAATGACTTTATGTATGAACCCATTATGAACTTCTCAATTTAAAGTCATATTAGGGAGAAGGGTAATATAGTAGTACATGGAAGGGAACATGTTGATTGAATGATGTGTAACCGTCATGACTCTTATTATTTTTGTATCCTTAGTTATGATTAATGATGAAACCAATTTACTTATGGTCTTTAACTGCGCAGTATGATTTATGTAATTATTAAATCATGAAATGTTATGGCCTCACATGAATCAAGTGGGAGAATGTTAGAATTAATTAAATAAATTATTACAATGATGTGATTCATATGAAATATAATTATGGGCCTTAATGTGATTTAATAATATTAAATGAAAATATTGATAATTATGGGAAGTTAATATTAAGAAACAAAATTTACCATAACCAACCTGATTGATGTTGGTTATATAAGAGAAATCTAGGGTTCTGCTTCTTCCGTACAAAAACCTGAGAGTCTCACGAAAGTCATCAAATAACGATAGTGAGAAATAAAGATACGGAAAGAGGTAGATTGGGAAAAGGTAGTCTACACAAATTTGTTCTGATGGATCAAGGTTAGTATTTTAATTATTATGCATATGTGAAAATCATGAATTCAAAGATCCTTTATGCTTGTTATATATATATTGAAACTTACATTTTCATCTTCCTCATCATATTAAGCCCTTCATATATATCTAGGAAATTACTAGTGGAGGTTGTACCAATAGTGCAAAAATTTATTCTACCAATAACACATACTTTTCCTATGAGTTTTAGACCTTGAGCTTTAATTTTACTAGAATGGTAACATCTATAATTTTACTAGAATGGTAACATCTATGGTGACAAAGGTGGAGGATATTGATGTCGAGGAGGATTTGGAGGAGGATATTGAAAAAAATCCTTATAAAAATCTCATAGTGATTCTTCTAAAGGATCTCATACTTAGAATATTTTTATCCTAATATCTAACTTAAACTTTAGTATATTCCTATATTAGGTTAGGTACTATTAAGACTACTTTAAATATTAAGATTTTTTTAATTATATGTATTTACTAGGGTTCAGTAAATCTATATATTCAAACTCTTTCTGTATAGCTATATATTAAGTTATTTAACTTACCACTAGTTTGTATTCATTAAAAAAATATAATTATGACTTATATTTAAGAAAATATCAATATACTTTTATATACCTTGTTTAAATATAATTGATATAAATATTGAAATATTATCCTTCCTTCATTTATTTATAAAATAAAATATTATTTTTCAAAATAAAATGATATTATATTTTATTCACATGGATATTAACTAAAAATAATCATATTTTTCTAACTTCCATAAGTTAAATTAAATTAAATTAATTGTGACTTATTTTAATATAACATATGTTACAATTTAGTGGTATTAAAATAATTTATCATGTTAAGACTAGAAAATAGGCTCGACCGTGAGTTTTATGTGTAATCTAGAGATGTGACAACAATAGTAGCGAGAAAAATATGTTTGATTGAGTAATTCAATATGTTTGGAATTACAAGTTATTACATGTCTGAATAAATGTTGGTTTGTTTGACAGCCAGATTTGAAACTGAAGAAATTCTTGCATTAATTGAGGATTCCGCTGTTTTCCTTGTATTATATGACAGTAAGATGTATTATATTTTCATAGTATCCTTATATTAAATTTTTCAAAGATCTGAAATCTTGCCTTTCATTTGTGTTAGGCTATGGAAAGGTACCGCTACTATTGAATGTACTGCTACTGATCTGACAAAGGGGAAGATTGTTTTATATACAATGGTGCAGTAGTGAGGTTTCGTTGTATGTTTTAGATGATGATGATAAACTATTTTATGTTATCTTAGGTAACATCCTTCTCAGAATATTGTGCAAACAAATTTGTCATTGAACCAGTAAGATGTCTTCTGATGGCAACTCAAACATATACCCTGATTTATCTGTCTACAATATTGAAGTTTCTCTATCTTACATTACTGGATATTGGGGTATCATTGGAGGCAGAGGAGGTAGTTATTTTGCAGCTTCATATTGAGTGGCATGTTCCTGCACTTGCAAATTGACTAATGATAACTCATTTAAGCTTACGATTAACATATTTACTATATGATGCCAAAATTATATGTGATGCTTCTAGTTGCTGATTATGAATGTCTATTTTTTGTAGTGTTTCAACAAATATTATTCTTGTGATTGAAGCAGATTAATTTTTCATAAGTAAACTTCTCTTAAAATGTGTTGATCCTTGTATTATCTTTGATTAAGCTGATGTAATAGATTTAATTCCTATAACATAGCATACTCATGAAGGTTACAGTATCTGAAGTCCGTAATTATTTGAATCTCTTGTTCCTAACTTTTCTTTTCAGGTTGCATTGATTGGGTTTATGAAGTGGAACATTCTTTATTTTCAGGCTGTATTGAATTGTATGTAGGTACCCGTTTGACCCATTCACTCTTTTGTTATTCATCAAACTGGGAATCAAGATGCTTAACTGCTTCAGTGACTGAGCAAATGCTTTCTGCTTCATACATGTCTGTGGAAGTTAAAACTACACTTGTTGGGTGTTTTGTTGATTATATAGCTGTATCATTTTGCCAAGTTTCTTCGTTATTACATATTTAGAATATCTGAAGATACGAATTTGTTCATAGGGATAATCTCTACCATAAACTATAGTTATTTTTTAACACAGTTGATAATCTCACAGAAATTTCATCAGTCTATTGCAATATGTCAACCACGAATGAATGCTATAAAGGTCAACATCAACAAATAACGTTATTTGATTTGATTTTGAATGCTGATTGATAAAAGATACGATGTTCGACACTATTTAAACAATCAGCACCGAAAATTGTGTGGTTTTCTAAGCACCTAAAGAATAAAGAAATTAGTAAAATCATACTAAAAAACATAATGAGATGAGTTCATTTGTTAAGAAACTAATCTTTCATCGTCACTGCTATTATTTGTCGGAAAGTTTCGTTATCATTATGACATAATTAGAGTGCCAAAGACCAATAAAATTATTGAAATTTAAAAGTAAAGGATTGGAGTTGTTGCACTGGTCTCAGATAATGTTAAATTTGCATGCTGCATTTGAGAAGTCGGTGGTTCCATGAACATCCGAAAACAATATGTTATGCATTGATTTGCTGTTTACCAAATCATTTGCATATATTATGTGTAAATAATTCAGTTGCCCCTTTGTTTATGCCTTCTTCCATGGTGGCCATCTTTTTTTTTTTATTCCCATCACTGTTTTAGTTGTCATCAACAGCCTATGATAATGACATATATACCACCTACGATTATTTATTCACAAGTAAACAAAATAAATATACTAAACTAAAGGTCATGTTGTTGTGTGATTGAATCAAATATTTAATCTAATATTGAGTGTGAATTTAGGTACTCCTCAATTGGAGTGAAAGATAATTCTTTTTTCAGTTTAGAAATTATTAAAGTAGATTTTATATTTCTTAATTTATTGTTATATTTTTCTCCTAATTAACTATCAATACTTTTATCTTCATTAATATTAATATTAATATTATTATTATTATTATTATTATTATTATTATTATTTCTATTACTATTATATCTACTAATTTCAAATTTTCATTACTAATATTAATATTATTATTATTATTAATATTATCACTCTCTACAGATAAATTTTTAAACTAATTTTAATATATAGCAAAAATTTTAAATTAATTTAGTGTGAAACTAAAAAAAATAGAAGAAAAACTAATTTTTATCACTCATAATCACAGTATAAATTAAATCTATATGATAATTAGATAGATTAACTATCATAATGAAATTATAGATGTTTAAATTAATCAACTAAAATTTTTAATTAAAATAGTATAAATAGATTTAAATTTCAAGATATTTACTCTATTTATTAATTATTTTTATATTTATTATATCATTCAATTATGTTTAATTTCAATATTAGAGTGTTTTCATAGGTATTATCGTAATGTCGTTAGAAAGCTTTATGAACAATAAAAGGTGAGAAAGAATTTAAGCAAAGCATAGAGATGATTCAAAAGCATTTATTGATCTTGATTGAGATACTTTATCTTTGTGTAAGAACATCTTTGGTGCTCATCATGGGACCTAGTGAATAAAAAAATCATATGGTACTCACAAGAAATATGACTAGTATGAAAGAAGCAAAATTTTTGCAAGCTAAAGATCGTATGAGTGTAGAAGTTGTTATACTAGCAAAGTTAAGAGTAGAATTGGTGGAGTTTAAGAAGTAAAGTGTCAAGGAGATGAATGCATAAGGTTGGAAAATGCAAAGATAAAGTGAAAATTGGAGGAAAATCAAGCAATGATATCAAGATGTAGCTCGATACCCTCCAAACCTGATTAGGGAACTTCGATTAACTCCCAACCAATCGTACAAGCTTTCATGTCCTAGGTGCAAGGACGAGCTAATTTAAGAACAAGAACCACGAACAATTTATTAGCTCAAACCTCCTGAGATTTGACAGTCCAACATTAGCATCCCTTTGTAGATGGAATTACGGAGATACCACTATCGATTACATGGAAAATTTTAACAATAGATCGTTTTGACAGAACCATAGACCTAGATAAACAAACACCTAGATGTATATGTAAAACAAGTTAACCTATACATAACTAATGATGCTACCTTTTGTTGCGTCTTTCAAACTTCACTAAAAGGAGCAACGGTTAATTGGTTCACTAGACTTTTGTCATACTCAATAATTTTGACACATTGATAATCAAATTTGGAACCTAGTTTACAACTAAATCATCTAACATCCATTGTCCTTGTTAATATTTGGTAGGAGAAAAGGAAAACGCTAAGAACATTCATGGAAAGATTTGGCAAACTAGCCTTCAACATTTGAAATTTAAACCTAAAAGTTATACTACATCATACGGTTATGACTTTAAAACTAGGGTCATTTGCGGATAGCTTGCGCAAAAAATTAACCACTAATTTAGATGAATTAATAGAGTTACAATAGTCATAAAATTTGAGGAATTGAGAGAATTCTGCAATCAAGCTTGTGTCGAGCTGGTGATATAAAAGAGAAACTCAAAAATAGATAAAGGAAAGAAACCTTAGTTTTTGGTAAAATTGCAAGGCCGTCACATTTCTCCTATTACACTCCTTTGAATACAAACAAAAGCCAAATTTTGGAAGAAGCCCTTAACATAAAGTTTATACCCATTCTTAGAAAGGTTCTTACACCACTTAATGTGTATCATAACAAACATTGTTGATATCATCATAATTATAGACATACAAATAAAGAATGTGTAACCCTTAAAAATAAGATTGAAGAATTGGTACAAGTTAGTCACTTGAGAAAGTTTGTGAGAAGAAATGACAAAAATGAAAGAAGGTATGACCACAGAAGAGATGAGAGAAAGGGGGAACATAATTGCCAAGGTCATCTTGACCAAGAGTAAGAAAGAAGTGGTAAGTAAGATCAACCACCATGATTACTTATTAACACTATAGTTGAAGTATCTACAAGAAAAGGCATCTAAGTGGTGTTTGATCTATTAATGTTGTGTTAGATGTATTAAGGAAAAGGATGTCACGTATCACTTTCACTAATGAAGACTTCAAAGCAATAGACCCTCATCAAGATGATCCAATAGTTGTAACAGTGGAGGTAGCTAATGTCATGGTCATGAAAATATTGATGGAGAATGGTAGCTTAGTTATATATTATATTGGAAAACCTTTAAACGATTGGAGTTTCTAGAATAAATAAACCAACCTATAATGATCAAATAGTGAGATTCTTAAGAGAAAGAGTGGATACTTGAGACCTTTATATAGAGTTTGAGGAGGGAAGTACAATTATAGGACAATCAAAGTGTGGTACATGTTTGTAGATGTAAACACTCCTACAACATGTTTTTGGGAAGACCTTTGCTTAATAATTTAGGTGTTATTGTGTCAACACCACACCTTACCATGAAATTCTCATCTACCTTAGGGAACATAATTACGATTCATGAAGATCAAAAAATTATAAGAGAATGTTATGCTACAAGCCTCAAAGTAACCTTATATAGAGATATAGAAAGTAAGGGAGTAAAGAATGATAACATGATTGCCATATAGACCTAGACCCAATAATAAATGAGGATGTCAGGCTAGAGCTAAGAGAAGCAATAATTACCTTTCAATTGGGCACTGACGACTAGCATGTCAAGATTCCTTAACCCAAGAGTAAGTTGTGTCTCTACAAGGAGTGTTGAGAAAAAATTATGATCTCTTTGCATGGATAATGGTCAATATGCAAGGAATAAACCCAAAAGTGATCTCCCATAATTTGTCTATATATAAGGAGGTAGGTGCAATGGCCTAGAAAAGAAAAAAAAAATGGGAGAAGAACAAAGAAAAGCAACTTAGCATAATGATAAAAAAAAAAACTTAGATGTTAGTTTTATTCATGAAGCATAATATACGATGTGTTTGAAAAATGTAAATTTAGTTAAAAAAATGAATGGAAGTTTGTGTATATGTACCGATTAGACAAACTTAAACAAAACATACCTAAAGGACGTCTATTTACTATGATGTATTGGTAGACTATTTGATGGAACCACTTGACACTAATTTTGGGTATAACCAAATACCTAAGTACCATTAAGGCGCTATGAAAATAACTTTTACAATAAAATCCTCCAACTATTACTAGCAAGTTATGTTGTTTAGGTTGAAAAACATTGAAGCCACCTACTAACGGTTAATAAATAAGGTCTTCAAAGACTTAATTTGACTAAATATGAAGTCTACATGGATGATTTGGTGATAAATCAAGCATTAATGAGCAACACCTACAAGATTTGGAGGAAGTATTCTTGAAGTTAAGAAGACATAATACACAACTCAATCTAGCAAAATGTGTCATTATTGTGGATGGAGGAAAATTTATTGGGTTCATGCTAACCAATAGATATATTGAAGTCAATCTTGACAAGTATCAAGCTATCATAAAAATGCATAGTCCTAAAGATATTAAAGAAGTACAAAGACTTATTAGATGATTTACATCACTCTCTCGGTTTCTACCAAGGTTTACCGAGAAGACATAACAAATAATACGCCTACTGAAGAAGGTAGTCACTTTTGAATGGGATGGCAAGTGCAAAAAGGTTTTCAAAGACATCAAAAATTTCTTAACATACCAACTAATTATTCATAGACAGTGTATTAGGGTCATTCTCTTCACAAGCCTCTCTATTTATGACAAGACTATAAGTTTAGTATTGATTGAAGAAAATTATAGGGAGCAAAAACCTATATATTATGTTTGAAAAGGTTGCATTGGCATTAGTCACAACATCTTCTATATTTCCAAGGTCATCTAATAATGGTTTGAAGGAATTATCCAATTGTAAATTGATTGTGAAGACTAGAGTTGGCTGGAAAGATGATCACCTGATCTATCAATTTGTCAAAATTTGGTATTTAGTATGAATGTAAAGACCAGAAAAAATATGGGGATGCCACCATCTTCGATGACAATTTTAAAAAATTCGTTCTTAAAGTTCTTATAAGAGGTAGTAAAATGTTTGAAAAGAATTGAGGATGTTTGGCCTATTAATGACAACCAACTTATCTCCTCCCCTACTCGAGTACTAAATGATTGAAAATATGGGAGGGGTGGACTCAATGGAAAAAGAGTTACACAAAATCTGAAAAGCCTGGAGAGAAGCTCAACTGTTTTGATGCAATTGGGTAGAGGCAACATTAAGGGTACGAAGAACATCAATAGTTAAATCATCAAAGGGAACACGCACATGGATGTTAGAGAAAAAACACGAATACACATAAAAAATCCCTATCATAACCTTCCCAGCCATGACAAACATGCTCGTCAGGACCACAACGTCGAGCTATTACCACACCATCACCTAGCCCTTCCCTCAACACATCATGATCACTAATAAAATCACGAAGTTATCTTGTCCTACCAAACTGAGAGAAATACTCGGTTACTCTGGAAGAAACCCACTCGTAACCTAGCCGAGGAGGAATACCAAACTTTCCCCCACTCAGCTTGTTCTTTCTCATCAACCGACAAGGGATTCTCAACGGCATCATCTTTCCCATCTCGGCCAACAACCTCTTCAATCACCTCGCAAGAAGGCATACTCGACGAAGCAGAGCCAATCTGATCTCTCTCCCCCGTAGACATACCCGACAACCTCTCAGAATCGAAAGCAAAAGAAAAAGAAAAAGAAGAAGAAGAAGAAGAAAAGGAAGACATATCAGACACAATTCTCTCAAAAAGGTGAAGTTAGAAAATGAGGAGAGGAACAAATGATATGAACTCAAGCCACCTATATATAGGAAACGAATGGTCATTGAATCGTCGCTAGTTCCCCTCCCCATCTTTTGAAACCTACTCACCAGAGCACATCCAACATCATTACCCCTATACCTCGAGCCACGCACCCTCAACTGCCAGAAACGAAACGTCTTCCCATAATGGCACATGAAAAACACACTCCTTCCCTAGAAACATCCCTTTAAATACAACGAAAAATAATTTTTTTAATAAAATATCTACACTCCCTTGCAGACCGAAACTTGATGTAACCGATAACGTCTCGGCCTCCACGGTCACTCGAGACTTGGAGGCCAGTGTATGGGTATGATAACCGAGAGGCTCCTGGATTATATTAAAATTTATTAAGCACTCAGATTAAGGTAATTAAAACTAAGTAATCAGGAGACATCTCCTTAACTTAGGTCCACATGCATAGCCCACACTACATGATTATAAATAGAGTTGGAATTCGATGTATGTTTTAGGATTTATTATATTTTTACTGTTAAGAACACTGATTTTATCTCTATACTGACTTGATCGTCAAAGTGTAATTAATATCTATACTCCCCACCAATAAAATGAAAAATTGACAAACACAAAAAAAAAAAAAAATCAAGAGATTTTCAAATTAAAAAAAAAAAATGTTTATAAACTAATTGTTATATTCGATCTATAAAGATATTATAGTAAGAACAAATTACAATACACAAACTTTGTACGTAAATTATATAAATATTGATGATAAAAAGTGATATATAATGAACAATTAAATTTTCAAAAAGAAATTACTGAAGTTTTTGTATGCATTAAACTTTGTATGTCATTTTCCCAAGCTCAATCCATCATCACATACTGTGAGTGGTGGGTCACTGGTGCACATCTGAACAGAGAAGTATCCAAGTTTTGCAGACAGTGGTATTAATATTTTTGATCATTTTCTGATGCATGTTGGTTTTGTTGCTTCCACTTGTCTATTATTGTAAAAACTAAAAGTGAAGCAGTTAATGATATCAATGCATCAAATCAATCAATCAAATTACTATGTTAATCAATATTTTCACAAACATTATATTCTTGACTCAATAAAGCACAAGCCATGCCAAAAGTGTACTACCTTTTTAATCAATTTAATTAGTAAAGTAATTCATGGCTGTGAATAGCTTATATACAGATAGAAAGAATATAATATAAAGACAAAAGAAAACTCCACTTTCTTTCTCGAACCTTCTCAAACTTTTATTAGTTACTTATTTTTTTCCTTTTTCTATTATTTTTCCATTGATTATTATAAGCACCAATCTAACAGAAGAAGACGATGTTACACATATACATAACATTGATATTATACAAATGATTTACCAATTTACCTTTTTCGGCTTTAACTAAATAATTTTTATTTTTTATTTAAATAACTTTTTCTTTCTCACTTTATTATTCTTTATTATATTCTATTCTTTATTAAATCATTACAATTTATTATGGATTAAGTTTAATACTTAAAAAATATTTTATTAAATAAGATTTCATAGTTAAAAATTAATGTTCAGATATAATAAAAAATAATTACCTTAAAAAATAAATAAATATGTTATATATATATATATGATATTTATAAAATTTCTGTAATTTTTTAAAATTGAGAAAATATAAATGATGTATTCTACAAAAAGTTGAGAAAAAATTTTAGAGATAAATTTAATATAAAAAAAAAATGTAAATTTATTGAATTGTGTTCTTATAATTTAAATAAATTCATAAAAAAATTACTTTTTTTCCTTATATACTAGGTAAAACACATCTTAAATTTCTGTTTTTATTTGGTGTGCTAATTCAAAAAAAATACTAATTGTTACAAAAATAAGATTAATGATTTATTTTTTTACACATATATATATATATATATATATATATTTTTCATTTATTATAATGTAATATTTTTATGTTTGTTTTACATAATCAAAAATTTTCATTATTTATGTGCAGTGTCATTTAAGTAAATAATTAAATTTGACTATACATTTTTCATTTTTGAATTTACTACTAAACTTTAAATTTCATGAATTGTGATATATAATTTTTAAAATTATACATATTTTATTTTTTTACGTCAACGGATTGTTAGATTATTAACGGTGTGATGACGTGACTAATGTAAGTGGAATAATATATATTTTAAATATGTATTTTATCATTGATTTTTTTTTTCTAATTTTACCATTAAATTTTCAATTTTACGAATATTACCATTGAATATTTATATACATTTTACGTATGTGAATTTACTAATGATGTAATACATGATAAAAAAAAGTTGGAACAATGAAGATGTGATGATGCAACCAATAACATAAAATTTTTTAATGTAATATTAATTTGAAATTATGATATAACACTCCTACTCAATTAATACTTAAAATCTTACCTGAATTATATTTTTTTATATTTTATCTTAATAGACGTATAAATTACGATAAAATAATTAATATATCTACATAAAGCTATATAACAAGGAAAATGAGAAAAAAATATAGAAAAAAATTAAAATTTACTTTAAAATATAAAAAATAATAATTTTTTAAGATTTTATTGAGATCCTCTTTGTAACATAATTAGTATAATTGGTACATTAATTAAATAAATTATTTTATATTTTATTTAGATTGAAAAATAATTTGAGAGAAGAAAATAGAAAGAAATAATAGTATTATTTAAAGGAAAAAAAATAAAGATAAATGAAAAGTAGAATAAAATTTGTATCATGTATATAAATTCTAAATCTCCAATCCGAAATATAAATCTAAAGTAATCTTAGTTTAATTTTCTTAAAATATAAAAATGAATTTAAATTTTATTACTATAACTAGATTTATTATATTATAAAATATTTTATATTATTTTTTGTTCTCATTTATAATAGTTCTCTATAAAAAACACGATTATAATAGAATTATACAAATACACAGAAAATAATAAATTAATAGAATTTAAAATAAATTAATTGAAGTTTAAAATTTTCTATAAAGTTTCAATATCTTACATTCATGTTACAAGTGTAAGGTTTTACCTAAAACTTTATACATTTAATACTAATCACAAACAAACATACACTTTAAAAAAATTGGATGGATCTTAGATATCGAAGAGTTAACACCTGATGTATACTCTTGGATCACGGGCCTAACTAGACAATCATTGAGTCTTTTTCACCTCGAAATCATCTCACATCTCCCCCATCAATTTTGTATCAGGATAACCTTAACCAATTGCCTTTTCTAATAAGGTCTTCATTGACTTTCACTATATGTCATCTTAGTCTACGTGACTTAGATAGACATTAAAGTCTAATATACTCCATAACATATTTCTAATTTCATCCACACTAAATTACCAAAAGTGTTGTCATACTTTCCAATACTTAATTCCAAACATCCTCTCAATAAGAGTCCCACGAGTCTCATACCATTTATAAACATCATGTATCACTTCTCAATTCAACACATAATCACTTACATACATTCTCATTTCAACATATAATCACATACATAATTCCTCAATCTATCACGGAATCGCATATATAATTCCTCAATACAACACATAATCATATATTTCATTTTATCATCCAAAATCAATCAATTCACATACTTAGTTTTAGGACCAATTTGCTCAATAGAAGTTTAATATGCTCAGCAGATGGAGATCCACTCAACGGATAAAGATCTGTTCAATAAAACCTAAATCTGCTCATTGAATTTAAACTTGAGAACAAACCTATACTTAAAATAAATTCGTTCAGCGAATAATCCGTTCAGCGTATGGTCCGCTTAATGTATGGTCTTTCGCTTAACGAATTTTAACCTGAAAGCCTCTTAAGCAAATTCGTTCAGTCTAGAATCATATGAATCTAATACATGCTATTTTTGATATAAAAGTTCAAAAACTTTAAAAATTTATTTTAATAAAATTAGATTTAATAGCTAATTAAATAGTTATTTTGTGAAAAATAATTACTATAAATAATTAAAAAAAATATAAAATATAAAAATATTTCTGCATATTCATAAAAATATATAAAAAATGGTATTATTATTTTCGTCTAAAGCTACTCGAGATATTTAATCCATTTTTTCCTGATTAATCATTCAAAAGTTATTTTACCTTCTAATAGCTATAAAAAATGAAAAAAAGAAAGATATTTTGTAGTCAACAAACAAGATAACACCAAAATTACCATATAAGTCTATAAATTATTATTGCAATAAATTTTGTACCCAAATTTATGTTTTATATACTCCCCTTTCCTTAAGAAACAAAATCATTATTTTACTTCAAACCCACAAAACGATGTCATTATTGGTCATATCATCATATTATCAATAAATTGGCATTCAAAACGTAAAATATATATAATTTTGGATGTCAAAGGAAGTCAGAGTGAATTTTTTAAACTAATAATTCAATAACAAAAATAGTAAAATTGAGTATAACAATAAAATTTACTAAATTAAAAGTTTAGAAGTAAAATTTATAAATTAAAATTTTTATTAGTAGAATATATATATATATATATAATTTAAAATAGAATACATATTTCAGTCAAACTGAAAGTGACTTCATATTAATTATGTCCCTCCATGTATTTAACAGTCAATTAAAGAATATATGTATAATTTTAAATTTCAAATATAAAATTCACAAAATTTAGATAAAATTCATAAAAATCAAACAATATATATATATATAACAAAAACTTTTTGTTGGGTTCATATGAATGAATGAATGAAGCAGCACTGTGGGGGTACCATTATAATTGCAAGCTTTGCAATCCAACCACATTTTCTTAGCCATATGCTTCATGTTCTTTCATATATATATATTTTGGTCCACCTCTTCAATTCTTTTTTATGTTAATAAGATAATTGATTACTAAAATATTAACTGGAATGAATAAATACAAAAAGAGAAATAAATTAATCATGGTTTTGCAAAAGATGAGAAACACAGAGACTGGCCCACACTGTCCTTATCTCTATTTCCAGATCTCCCTTCTGCTAAAGTCTCCTTAATTTTAAGATTTTAAATATTTTTATTCCCAATATTTTAAAAATATATTCGATGATGATTGAACTATTTTATTAAAAAATTTAATTTAATAAATTTAAATTATTTTATCTAAATAAAATATTTAAAAATAAATAACACAAAATAGTAATTAATTGAAATTCAATATATATAAATTTTTTACTGTAAAATTTCCAGTCCAAACAGTTATTGAATCCACCAAACATGCTTAATGTTCCAGAAAGTACTATTAGTAAGCGACAATTTTGCAATCTACAATTAATCTTAAAATCGGGTGAATACTAAAGAAATAATTCAAGCTAATATAAACCGTTGGATATCAATGGTGGATGAATGAACGGGTGAGATTGGGGTTGTACGAAATCATGATGAAAACGTAAAGATGATCTATCTTCTCGATTTGGTTGGTTTTACCGAATCAAAATTTGTAATAGAAAATGCTGGTGAAGAGAATAACACGTACGCGCCACGTCAATGAAACTAATCATTGTGCCACCACAATCATCATCATGCAATGCAAAATACATATAAAAATTGAATGGCTATACATTACTTTCACCTTATCCTCTCTCTCTCTATCTCTTTAAAACTCTATTCAATTACGTCTTCTCCAAAAAAAACTTATGAAAAACGTTTTACTTGTCAAATTCAAACTTGGATTTTACATCTTTCAACTCTTGGTTTAGTTGAGTGATTGGTGAAGATTATTATTTTAAATAAATAATTACTTATCCGTACTATTTTTTGACATTTTATGAAATTAATCCAACTTAGAAGACAATTTTGATCATTCTTTCTATACATACAAAATTTTCATATCATTTACGACTTTTAAAATAAAATAGAAGTTAAATTCTAAAATAAATAATTGTTAATTTAAAGTCGGAACAATATTGTAATATACTCAATCTGCAATTATGATCATTCCTTTAAAAATAAAAAAATTTCTTGAATAATTTATATCAATAATTTATGATATTTTAAAGCTCTCGTAGAAGTTTTTTCTGGGTTCCATTTTTCTTTGAAGGAAATTCCCGTGAAACTCACCTGCGGAAAGCGTATAATGAGAAGAATATGCCTTCACCCAATAACGGATCTTCATTGAATAGTCAACCATCTAAAATTAATTATTAAAATTATGGAATCAATATTTTTTTTTTTAATAGAGGATTAATATTTCTCATTCTCTTCTTGTACATATAAGAAAAAAATTCATCTTTAATAATATATATATATATATATATTTTTTTTTTTTTAAAGTGGCACTATTTTCTACAGAGACTAACTTTTTATAAGCATTGCTTGAATCCTTGTTGTTTTCTTATAAAGGTTCATTTTTTTTATTCTATATAAAATTTCGTTATAATATTTTATATTAATTTATTAGTATCAAAATATTGATTAGTATGAATATCAAAGTTAAGATTGTCACAAAATGCAATATTTTTCTTGTAATGTAGGATAATATTGTTTCTTTTCCTTACATTATTTTTCACACTCTCTCATCGATTGAATTTCATTAAAAATCACAATAAAATGTGATTCACCTCTTATTTAATTATCATCACAATGTCTCTTATTTCATTATTTTCGTCAAATTTCAAAAAAATATGTTCAATAGAGTTTTTCTTAACACTTCTTTTATCCAAATTCAAAGCTACTGGTTTAAAATAAAACAATTTCTTGTTAATTTATTCCCAATAAAAGTGTCAAAGTGGACCAACCAATACTAATCCACCAGAAGATAGTGACTTTAACAAGTTGGTCTACCTAAACTGAACAAATTAATAATATATATATATATATATATATATATATATTTTGGAAGAAACACATATTATTGATTTTTATAAATAGAAACACAACTATATAAAGTACAAAGTATATATATAAAAAATAAACCTTCAAATAAGAACTCCAACTTCACTCAAAGTCTAAAAGCAAGAGAAGAGTTATGTGTCAAGTCAATCTCCAGTGCCTGAGTTTCTTTTTTTATTTTTTTTCAATTTTTATGTTATAATTCTTGTAAATATGGTCTATTTAGTTTTAGGGTATGTAAGAAAACATTTATTAATTTTAAACCTCTAATAGTTTGTCTTTTTAATAAATTTTGTTAACTATAGTTAGTTAATGTTAAAACTAAAAATAATAATTAAAAGAATTCGATATTTTCAGGTTTATAATCAATTAAGCAATGTATTTATTATTTTTTAATTATTTTCAATAATTTTTTATGTTACATTTGTTAAATAATATTTAATGTGTTGTTCACCGAATATTATTTAAAGAATGTAAAAACATATAAATTTTACTTTATATTATATTATAAACTATGTTTGTTTATATTTTATACGTAACAAAGGTAACATCATATAATTTATAATGTAAAAAATAAAATTGTATGCAAATTCCTTCTTAAAACAATATTTTGTGAAAAATATAATTATTTTAAAAAAATAGTATGAAAATTATTATTTTTAATATATTATAAATCAAAAATAAATTATATATAGTTATCTTATTTATGAAAAATAATAAATACATTACTTAATTGAATTATGTAATAGATAGTAATTTAATTATTTTAATTTAAATATTATTTATTATTTTAATTATCTTAATTAACAAATTTTCATTTTTAGCACTAAAATAATTATAGTTAAGAATAAGAAGAAGAAAAAACTAAGATTAGAGATCTGAAACTAAATTATTTTTAGAATAAAAATAATGTAAAGTTAAGAATAAAAGATTTATAAAACAATATTAGAAATCTAAAACTAAATTATTTTCGGAACTAAAATCACGTTATTTTTAAAACGAAATTAAATCAAATTTCTATATAATTAAAATGAGTCAAAATTTTCTAAATTAAACCCTGCCAATCCTGTGACAGGACCAAATGATATCGATTTATGACCGACACTTTTAATTACATTAATTTTAGTTATGCAATAGAATTGAGATGTTTATTTAAAAAACATATTTATTAATTTTTTAATATAATTTTTTTAAAACATTCCTTATTTAAAAAAATATAAAAAAAAAGAAGAAAAATCTCAATTTTATTTTTTATTAATAAACCAATTCATGAACAACTCATAGCTTAACAAACATCACAAAATAATGAACCAACAAAACACAAATAATGTTGATTGGTGATAAGAATGTTTTTGTTGAGAAGCATAAGTAAAATCTGTAAATTTATGAATGAGAAAAAGGTATTTAAATATGAAAATAAATAAATATTTATTAGCCAAAGACACACTGTGAATAACGGTTATAAGAATTTAATTAGCGTAGAAAAGTATTTGTACAGAGAGTGATGAAAAGGAAACTCTTGCAATAAATAAAGAAGAAAAAATGCGGTGCATTTTGCAATATAATATTGTTATGGTGAAGGAGAGAGATAAAAGTTGGGATATTGGGAAGGTGATGGTGTCACAGAGAACAGAAGGTGACAAAATGTTGGGAATTTAGAGCATGAAGTATAGGATTGGCATGTGAATTTATTTATAAGACAAAGAAAAGGAAGAGAAAAAAGAGAGGAAAACACAAAATGATGGAGAAATTTTGATGAATAAGACAACTCACCATACCTTCCGTCCCAATAGGTCAAGCACAATCACACCAACAACAACACCATTACACCACTGCTTTTTCTCTTTCTCCTTCTTCTCACAACCCAACCCCTTTTTTTCTACAAACAAACTTATTATTCTCTCTCTCTCTTTCTTTCTCTCTCTCTCAACCGACCAATCCATAACACACAAACATGCAACTCTCTGAATCATTGGGTTCCTCTGCTCAGCACCGTCCCACCCCAGTTTGTTTTTCTCCTTAAATTCTCCTTCTTCTTTACTCTAAGAACTCAATTGGGTGAGCTTCTCTTTATAGCTGAACTAGGTTTTTCTTTTTTTTTTCTTTTTTTTTTCTTTTTTTTCTCTTTTTGACTTTGTGGGTTTGTTTTGACTTCGGAGTTTGAGGTGTGGTTTGTTTGTGTTTTCTAGAAAGTTCGCGTCTTTCGGGATTTTAGTTGCGTTTTACCATCTGGGGTTGTTGGGAATTGCTGCACGATCATGCCACCGGCGCTGTCGGATCCGTTGTCAGCGACTGCGGCGAGCTCCGACGCCATTTTGCAGCGATCGGCGCCGGAGAGTCGGCGATTCGGCGATCTTAGAGGGTTGCAGTGGCGGATAAATCTTGGGGTGTTGCCGGGTTCGACTTCGACTTCAATTGATGATCTTCGCCGAGTCACAGCTAATTGTAGAAGAAGGTAAATCATCACCTACATTTCTCGTTTTTAGTTTTATTTTTCGGTGTGTAATTTGATGATGATGTATTTTTGTGTGTTTGTGTGTGGGTGACGTGTGTTATGGTGGAGATAAAGTCGTGCCGAAATAAAGAATTTTTTTTATCGTTGGCATTTCATTAGGTTTAAAGGCAATACTATTTATCCTCTTTTGTGTCAATATCTGTCTTTGAGTGTAGATTACATCCAGAATTTCATTGGTAGAAAATAGAAATGATTAATCTGTTCTTTATCTGGTACTGAGGATTGCTTACTGTTGTTTTATAAATTCTGTGTTTGCCTTGCATTTTGATGATGTGTTTTTTATACCAATCATTGAGGAATGGACTTTAAAAATGACTGTGCTTGTGTACAGCTAATGGTAGGTACTATGTTTTTCTTTTCAGGTATGCTAGCTTGAGAAGGCGCCTTCTGGTTGAACCTCATGTTCCAAAGGATGGAGCTAATTCACCCAATCTTGTCATTGACAATCCACTTTCACTAAATCCAGGTAAATCTAAGTTTTTCTCATTCTATTTCAGCACCTTAGTTGGAGTTAAATCGTTAACCTAATTATGAATCCCTGATTCGACCAATCTAGTTTGCAGCATGTTTGATATTTATGCTGCTAATGTACACTATATTCAACCTACTTCTTTTTTTTTTAAGGATAAGTAAATGAATGCTTACATTGTTATGGAGAAATATAGTGACGGACCTTCTTATTTTATGGAAACTCAATTCGTGTGAAGATTGAGATAAGAATTAGTGCCTATTGGAAATCAATCAATAATGGATTTAAAAGAAGAACATTGTCATATCTTGTGTTGTCATCTTGTTGGAATTCAGTATATTCAATTGAACTTGATCTATAAATTTGGCCTTTATATGCAGATAGTACATGGAGTCGCTTTTTCCGCAATGCAGAGCTGGAGAGAATGGTTGATCAGGATTTATCACGATTATACCCAGAACGTGGCAGTTATTTTCAGACATCAGGATGCCAAAGTATGTTGAGACGAATTTTGTTACTGTGGTGTCTTAGGCACCCGGAATGTGGTTATGGACAAGGTAAATATCTGGGCCAAACAATGGTGTCAAACAATCCATCACCATTAATTAAATTTACTGCCATTTTTTTATATATGCTTCTCATTTTCATGTGCTGTATTTTTCTTCTAACACCAAATAAATATTTATAGCTACCATTCCTTTATTTTATGTATGCTTTCTCAATTTGAGATGTTTGTCTCCGACCTTGCATAATTGAATGCGGTAGACTAATCTAGCCAAAAGAATGTCATTAGATGTTTTAACGGCTATCTATCATGTTTAAACACTAAATTATACATCAATACCTCTGGGCTATTAGCAGTGGGGTTTAGTTTATAACTTGTTTCGTAAATTCTTTACTGTACTGTCAACAAGTGCTTAATTTCTTTTACATTGATTACTGCCCCAAAATCTGTAAAGAATTTAATCAAAGATTTTTCCATTAACATATTTCCAAACACAAATCAATTCTTTTAAAACCAATCTTTTCAAAATCAAGTCTATCCTAATCTGAAACAAACAGGCTCTTAATTGTTGTGAAATCTAATACTTGGGGTGATGCAAATTCCATCAATTTGGCTTCCTAGCTTTCAGATAAACTAGTTTTCCTTTAATATTATTTGCTATGAAAATATTGACTGTACATTAATGGATTTCTTTCATTCACTTATTTTATAGGAATGCATGAATTACTTGCTCCTTTGCTTTATGTTCTTCAAGTTGATTTGGAGCGTCTCTCAGAAATTCGGAAGCTCTATGAAGATCACTTTACAGACAGATTTGATGGCCTGTTATGTCAAGAGAATGATCTTTCTTACAGCTTTGATTTTAAAAAGTCTCGAGAATTGGTGGAGGATGGATTGGATTCCCATGTAAATTCCATGAAAGTCAATAGTCTCGATGAACTTGATCCTGAGATACAGACCATTGTTTTACTAAGTGATGCTTACGGAGCTGAAGGTGAACTGGGAATTGTTTTATCTGAGAAATTTATGGAACATGATGCATACTGTATGTTTGAAGCTTTGATGAATGGAGCCCATGGTTCAGTTGCAATGGCTGATTTCTTCTCTTCCTCCCCTGTATCAGGGTCCCATAGTGGCCTTCCTCCTGTGATTGAAGCTTCTACTGCGTTGTATTATTTGTTGTCTCAAGTAGATTCATCTCTTCATAGCCATCTTTTTGATCTTGGGGTTGAACCCCAGTACTTTTCTCTTCGATGGTTGCGAGTTTTATTTGGACGAGAATTTTCACTTGCCAACCTCCTGATCATCTGGGATGAGATATTCGCATCGGAGAATAGCAGTAGTGAAAAAGGTTCTGATGACTGTGAGTTCAGAATCTTAAGTTCACCCCGTGGAGCATTTATCTCAGCTATGGCTGTAGCTATGTTACTTCATTTAAGATCTTCACTACTTGCAACTGAAAATCCTACAAAGTGTCTCCAAAGACTATTAAACTTCCCTGAAGACATTAATATTGAAAAACTACTAGAGAAGGCGAAATCCTTGCAGGCTGTTGCACTAAGTGTTGATACTTCATCATCATCACTTTTGTTTATGGGGTTCCATTACGAAAGTAAATCAATGTTTAATAGATCTGTGACCCTTCCATCTGAATCTGCGTCTCCACAAACTCCTCTGAATTTGTTACCTGATAGCTACTGGGAAGAAAAGTGGAGAGTTGCCCACAAGGCTGAAGAAATTAAGCAAGATGGTCTAGAAAAACAGGTTCCAACTAGGAAAAAGGGATGGACGGAAAAGGTAAAATTCAGTTTAAGAAGAGCTGACTCTGACCCTCCTAGGTCAAGGTTTCTGGGTGGCAAAAATTTTAGGCGTAGTTTGTTGCAAGATCTTCGCAAGGCACTTGGCTCAGAGGAGGATGCAGAGCAAATGCAGCCAGATGAAACCCGATCCCAGAATGATAATCCTTCTGAAGCAGTTGAAGTACAAGAAGATAGTAGCTGTAATGGTGACAACAATTACTCATCTGATGATAGATCTCCAGGTGGAAATTCTGGCAGTGAGGAAGACTTGTCTATATTTTCTGAGCCAACTAGTCCCCCTAATGAAGTCAATGATCATGAAATATCCTCACGGAAAAGTAGTGTAGCATCTAATTCATCCCTAGACGAATGCAATGAAACATCAGATACTAGTTCACCATTGCCAATCTCTGATCCTCTTGAGAACATTTCTCGGACATCACAGTGCAATATAGAAAACTCTAGATGCATTGAAACTTCAGATACCAGTCCTAATGATCCACCCCTTCCAATCTCTGATCCTCCTGAGAACATTTCTCAGACGTCATTCTGCAATGCAGGAAATTCTGAATGCAATGAAACTTCAGATACCAGGCCCAATGATCCACACCTTCCAATCTCCGGTCCTCCTGAGAACATAACCCTGACATCAGGGTGCAATAAAAATGATGCTGAAAATAAAGTCACACCTCCTAAAGAGAAAAAGCCTAATAAGTTGCAGTGGCTTTGGCCTTTTGGACGGAATACTGTTGAGGCTATATCTGAGAAAGCAGGTGCAGCCGAATCTGCCAGCCGTGGTAGCACTCAAAATAATGCTCAACAAGCCACCCTGTCCGCAAGTAATGAGCATGGTAGTTCTGTTAGCAGTAGAGGAGAATCGGTCGACCAGAATGTGATGGGCACTTTGAAAAATATTGGGCAGTCTATGCTTGACCATATTCAGGTAAAGTTCTTTCTCACGATCACACTCAAATGACAAGTTATTTAGGAAGATATCAACAATTTGAGTGTTTTTCTTTTCACAACGTGGAAACATTTGTTAAATAAAATTTGGTTCTCAATCTGATGTTTCTTCCCCTGGTTGCATATACTTGTTTCTCCTGTGTAGGTAATTGAATCTGTTTTCCAACAAGACCGCAAAGGCCAGGTTACTGCCATGACAGCTCTCAAAGAGCTTCGGAAAATTAGCAATCTTTTGTCAGAGATGTGAGATGAATCATGTATATATATAAATACTGTGATTACAATTCATTAGTGCCAATGGACTTAGTAGTACTTCTGCTGCTCTTTCTGAACCCCACCAAAATTTTGCAGAGATGAATGTGTAAATATATTTATCCGGGTTACATAATAAACAAACTTGTATTTATGAATATGTTCTTCTTTGTTTCATTCTAGAACCTTGTTTGAAGGTTGCAAACCAAATACCGAGCTATCTTCACATTTAGTTCAAGTTTAGATGAGTGGGCTAATTCTGGAGGTTGGATTGGTTCTGTTAATTTAGAATGTAAAATCTTCTTTCAGACTAACCTTATCAGAATAATAGGAGATGCCCCTTGAAAATTCTCCTTCATTTTTTATTAAAATGAGTTGTAGAAAATTTTCTAGGATGCAAGAAAGGTTTTGCCACTAGTTTTTGAATGGTAATGATTTTCTGTAGTCTTATCAGTAAATTATTGACATCTGAACCAAAGACAATTGGTGGGTGGAATCAAGATTCCTTAAATTAAAATATTTTTTTATTTTTGCATTCCATGATAAATATTAATTTTCTAAAATAAAAATCCATGTCACACAGCTGTTGAACCTGTTATCAGATCGTTTCATTAATTTGTAGGTACATGAGGTAGGGTTCAAGAATTAAAACATGTTTCATCAATGATAATAAATCTTATACACATTAGTTGTTTAAAGTTGAAAAAAAAAATATTTTTAGTTATAACTAATTCTTGTAAATAAATTTTATTAAAAATATCGTGAACTTAGTACCTAAAAGCAATTTGTTGTTATATTCTTTATTTTGATCACCGACACAAGTTTTCTATCTTAAAGATTTTTGTTATAAATTTTTCATGTGTTACATAAGTTTTAATTTTGTATATACCAAAAATTAGGTAGCCATAACAAAGAATTCACGTACTTTTCTGACTTAATTTGAGTGGAGCATGAGAAGGTGAAGCCATTAAATATATGTGGAGAAGCTATGAGGAATGTGTCAGATTCTCAGTACTTTTGGTTGGGATGATATTTTAAGATTTTGTTTGGTTTAGGGTTTATTTAAGATAGAAAGAAACACCAGAAGGAAATAAAATTACATATTAAGAAAAACACAAATTAAATTTGTGGTCGTTATAAAAATATTCTTTCTTCAGTCATGATCAGTGAAATGAGAGGAGGTAGTACATTATCTTTTTATAAAATAAAATAAAACAATTTATACTAATTTCGCATTTAAATTATTTTATTAATATATTTTTTTTCTGTCTAAGCTTATAAGCATATTTAATTTTTCCAATTATCATAATTATGTAATTTTAATCCTTGTTAATCTTTCATTAAAATGTTAATTCATTTTGTTGATGTGACAAAAATGCTTGGTGGACAGTTATTACATTTGGGTAAGGTTAAGTTTGATCCTTAATTGAATATAGATACTTAATTATTGTTGAGATAGGTTTGAATCATGTATAAACAAAAATTAATATGTATAAATATTGTGAGTCAGTGTATGCACTTGCATGTATGCTTATGTTCATTTATATGTGATAAGTATATAATGTATAAGTGTGTATATGTTTAAAATATTAATTTATATTTATATTTATTATTTTCAATTAATCTTTATTTAATGGATAATATATTTATTAAATTATTAATTTTTCCATTATTATTCTGTTATTAATAATATTAATAGTATTAATTTATTATTAATATAATTCATATATTTATAATATATATATTATTTAATAATAATAAATGTACGGGTATAGGTTGAATACACCTCGATTAGTATATGAATATAAGCCGAATAGATCTCGGATATATAGGTTGAATAAACTTCGAGTATACACCAAATACACCTCGATCAATATATGGATATAGGTCAAATAGACCTCAGTCTACCTTAAATACGAACCAAGTTTTCCAGTTGTAAGAAGACCGTGTACATGCTGGTATGTTTAACAGTAATTATACTCGCAAAACATATTTAAGTATAAGTTAAAAGGATTAATGGTTAATCCTAACTAATTATACCTAAACGTGCTATTAACAGAAGTCTAACACCATATGGCAGGCCTAATGAAGTAGGCCCATTTAGAAAACTAACCATCCTAGTGAAGTAGTATCCAAGACCAGGAAATATATCTATGTTTTTATTATTTATAACAAATTATCATAGAAAATTTATTAAATTAGTAATTAATAGTTGATGGAGTTTTTAGAATGTGAGATTCAAATATCATTTATAATATTTTGACTATTCTTGCATGTCACCCACTACTATATATGTCAGCTGTCATGTTTTGCACTGTGTTAAAATACTTAAGTTACCTTATTCGAGAACCAAAAAATGTCTAACGGTTATTTTTTCTTTTACATTTTTTTTCTACTTATCCAAGCTGAAAAAAATTGTCTACTTTTCTTATATTATCTATAGAAACTACTTTTTTCTATCATACCACTTTATTTCACTCATAAAAAAACATAAAAGGAGATTATAGATAAAATTGTGCATTTCTTTCATACAAAATTATTATATATTTCAAATATGAAGGAAGGATTCAAACAGGCTGACTTATAATAATAAAAAAAATCCATTCATTATATAAAATTCAGATCCAATATAAATAATTTAGAGATTGAGTATATAGATTAGGTATGATTAGCAAATTTTAGAGTTAACTCAGACTTGAATGAATTTAAGAGTCTACTCTTTAATTATAAGGAGACTCTTGTGCAAACTTTTTTTCCCCTAAAGTCGAATCTAAACTCAATAAAATCGAATCAAACTTGTAAGTTTGATTTGAACGCAAAGAATCTGGTTGAGACACGTTTTTGAAACCAAAAAGGATGCATAGATATCTCATCATGTCTTCATTTGCAGTCCATTTCCATTTGTAGCTCGTGTTTCTATTCGTAACTTATATTTCACTATTCACAATTCCTTTATCATTCACAATTCATGTTCTATTTATTCTCTTATGTTATATTCGTAGTTTCACCTATTCATTCTTTTCTATTTTGTTCACAATCCTAAAAAATATTATTCTATCCTAACCTCATCCTGTTGGTTGGTTAATTCTCATTGAACTTTTATTTTATTTTATTTTTATGTTTTGTGTTAGATGATAAGTTCAGTTTGACCTTTATTTATTTATTTACGTTTTGTTAATACATTCTCACTTCGTAGAAATAAAATATCTTTTTTTTGATGAATTAGCATTCTCATTTAGTAGAAGTAAAAATACCTACATTTTTAATTATTAGAATATTTGTCACATAAAATAAACTCTTAACAATTCTACAAATCGAATCCATGGAACTCTTACAAGTCCTACAAGTCTATGGCGACTAGATAACCTTGGTGTCGGGTAAGAGTTAGAGTTTGGAGAGATATTGGAAAAAGCATTAGTCCCTTTGAAAAATCATAGAAAGTTAGAAAAGAAACATATCACCAGGCACTTGCAATAGAAAACAGTACTAGGGAAAAAAAGAAAAAAGAAATCTAAACAAAAACTGTTTTATCAACAAACCAAGTAATGATACAAAAACGGCACCCTATATAGTTGCACCATATCTTCCTCTGGATTATAAATGCACCTAACTATGTGTATGTATTAGTTATGCCGCTTGGAACTTCTGATGCTATACATTTTATTTCAGGGCATGGTCACATCGACCATATGTCAATTCCACGAACCTTTTAAGCTACAAAATATAGTTCAATCCATATGGTTGTGGAACCCAGGGAGAAGAGATGTGATAAAGCCAAAGACAATCATCTGGATTTCCTTCACAATGCCCCACCACTGATTCCCACCGTTTACTCCTCCAACTTCTGCAACATTTTCATCCTCAACCCCCCGGTCTGCTTCATTTGCAGGCTGGTTCCCAATCTCGGCTTCAGGTTGACCCTCTTCCAAAAGATAAGAAGCAAAGGTACACATGTGTTAATACATGATCAAAACTTTAATAGATACTTATTCCATACAAAACCAGTACAAGTATTTACGAAAATGAAATTTAACCTAAAGAAAATTAATGAATAAATTATAAAAAAATAAAATGAACCTCACACGCTTCCAAGAAGTAAAGGCTTCCCAAATTATCTTACAAATCACATAAGCCTTATCACCAGTGATTACCAAAAAATTCACATTAAAACCACATGCATAAAATGTACAAATTATACCTGCTGGAGGAGCATTCTCACCCTCTTGCCTGGGAGCAGGAACATTATCAGCCCTGGCTGCAGGTCTTCCTGGATGAGGAGGTGCTGCAGCTCTCTGCATACCTCGGGAAAGCCATCTTATAATCGGTGTCAAAGCTCCAGTTTGGTATCTGCCACACATGTCAATTAATAAATACAACAGCTTCCATTCGCAACCCATACGGTATTAGTTCAGTACTAATAACGTATTCCATGGCCTTGATATATTTATACACATGCACATCCATACGAAATCTAAATAAAAAGTAAAAAAAATACAAGATGGGGGTTGGAGGATTTTATATAAGAAGCAGTTCCTGGGTTTGATGAGTCCATAAACCAGCACAACTTGCAAGCAGAAATAAATATTTAAAAAAAAGAAGGATAAATACTTGTACTTACAAGTATACGATAGCAGCAAAGAACACAAGGACAATAAGCCTCTGCCGTGATCCATCTTGGTTAAATAAAAAGATCACAGCTGCCAGCTTCAACATAAGCAACAGATCAATTTGAAATGCAATTTGAAATCTCCTAACAACAACTTGTCTTTGAGGTGCAGGCTGCTGCTGTTGAGGTTGCTGTCCTGCTTGCCCCTGATTTTCACTGGCGGAAGCAGCTTCAGAACTTGGCCTACTGCTGATGGTGACCATTCATTTACAGAAACCATCAATTAATGAACATATTTGTTAACAAAAACAAATAAAACTAAAATCGAATTTTCATCAATTAAACAATTTCTACTATTTTTGTCTAAAATTTAAAAAACACTAAATGAAACTGGTGTGAAAAAAAAAAAAAAACCATAACATCAATCACTTGACCTATTGATAACATTGAAAGCATACAGGACAGCCAAAACTGATGCAGGAACAGAAAAGAAACTCCAACAGCAAGTGTTGTTCATTATGCCAGTGAATCAGAATCAGGTCCAATTTTCCTTGAATGTTTGGGTCATTATTCAGTTCATTACTAGTTTCAGATGAACCCTATTGCATGTAATCGTTTAGATAAACTTTTCAACAAGTATTAGTAGAAAAAGGAAGATAAAAGGAAATAAAATTTTCCCAGAAGTTAAAATTACTTAATGTTTTTCTAAAAGTTCTCTCTTCTAAGTTCTCTAAAAGTTAAGTGGTGTAAATCGATTTTAAGGAAGAAATTCGAATCCTTTTACCTTCTATTTTCTTCTCTTATGAGTGCTTATTGAGAATTTTTAAAATTGATCCCTAGTATCAAACGATTGATTCACAAAACAGTTAAAGCTTTTGGGATTGTTGGTTTAGGTCCAGGACATGGTATCAAAGCCTACTGATGTTTGAAATACTATGGGACTCATAAAATCAATGCCTCCTTTCAGTTTATTGATCGATTTTGAGATTGCAGAAAATTGTTAATTACTTGGCAGGCTGACACAAACACGGGCTTTCTTCTTGTTATCAGCTACAATTCTTTTTTCTTTAATTTCTTCATTCCCTTCCCTATGTATGATTTTCTTGGCAGAGTAGCAGACTGTCTTCAAAATACACCCCAACCAAATTCCTTATTATTTCTTGCTTGAGTTATCCCAAATCAACCCTAAATCCTTATTCCCTCAGTTACTGTCCACATACATTAAGTGGCTACCTACTCTTAACTCTAATTTTACTTACAAGTACCAAAATCTGCATACCTTTACAGATACTACCTTTGATTCCCCACAAGGAAAGGGAAAGGAAGATTGGATAAAAACAAGTAAAAGTAGTTATCAAAGAGGAAACTCATGCACGTTCATTCTTATGACTCTAAAAAATCATCCATATCTTATAGCCATCATTGCCTACTCGGTGTAAATTTAACAACAATTTTACATCAAAGTCATTCCTCATATTGGTAGCAGTTACAACTTCCTCCCTGCTGTAAATAATGTCATTTCAACAATTTGCTGTTTTGTAATTTAGTAATTGAAGAAATTATTGTTATTCTATATCATCAATCACTTTGACCAAGTTGAGACTGCAAGTCAGTAGAAACATTACAGTTCACCAAAGGTTCTATGGGGAAAGGAAGCATGAAAAGGTATAAAACGTACTCATTCATTTCCAACATGTCCATGTAGAAAATTATGCTTAAATATCAGACTAATAAATTGTGCAATAACTAAGCTTCACATCCATAACAACATGATGATAACAAAATAACCTGCCACTTACGTGGGTACACGGTAAGTCAGCGGAATCAGAGTTTTGTATGGAAGTCCAGTAACTTGTCTATCAAAGGAGTTAACAGGAACAGCATATATGCCAGCTCCGCGGTTCCCATGTTCCTCATGTTGCGGCAGAGTTAACCCTGGAACTAGTGCAGGGTACATACCAGGAATCATTTGATGATATCCAGCCAAATACGGGTGAAAATTTGAAAATTCATGGACCTAAGACAACACACCCAGAGAAAACCATTACCACGATTCAGATATATGCGTTCAAAACAATAATTCAGGGCACATTTTCTTTCACACAGCAAGCTAAAAAAATGGTACAAATTAAAGCACGGATTTGAGCTAAATTAGGTTGCTAACACAAAAGGCCCAAAGCATCCCATCTTATGGAAAAAAAAAACAATGATTTGATGCCTGAAATGCATTGTGCACCAATTAGGTAGTAGGGAGAATGGTCCTTGTCTACAAAAAATCAAACAGTTACCGACTCGAAATGAAAAATAAAACGAAAAATAATGATAATAGCCCTAGTTTGAGCTCCAATTATATGAAAAGGGGTTTTTGTGCATTATAGGAAATGAATGCAGAGAGGCACGAAGAATAAGAAAAGGGAAGTGCAATTGAAGTAGATTATGGAACCTGAGCAGAATCTTGGGGCAATTTCTGAGGAGGAGAAGAAGGAGGTTGTGAGCTAGACGGCACCGTTTCGGGAGGGTTTTCCGCCATTGTTGATCACGTTCAGTGTCTTTGGGTCTCTAACCCGAAAATGAATAAAAAGAAAAAAATGTGAGATTTTAATATTTTATTTTATTCCACGCGAGTTGTGCCTTAAGGACATATTGCGTAGTATAAACCAATAACAGAATGACACGTACCTTCCATCCATGTGTTTATACTTCATTAGTGTTTTATTTAAATGTTAAAGTAGGAGGAACAAGAAAAATATATATATATATATATAAAAGAAAGAAAAATTATTAATCACTCATATTCAAAAAATTTAGGTTGTAAATTATAAATAGTTTTTATATTTAAAAACTCTTTTCTAAGTTCTTAAATTTTGATAATGTTAATTATATTAGAATATTTTTAAGATATTTATTAAAAATTTTAAGTAAAAAACATATATGAAATCTTTCATGAAGGAAGTAGAAAAAAATATGGTAGTTTGAATTATTGAAAAAAAAATATCAATTAATCATCATCTTGATTTTAAAGATATCATTGTTATTCTTCTGTTTCAATTACATCATATATAACCTTGAAAGGACTCTTATTTCACTTTTACAATGTCATTATCTACCACATTTGAAAAATGATAGTCAATGTAAAATAAAAACATTATAATAAAAATAGTCTCAATTAAATTAATTGCTTCCACATTTTCAAGCAAGAGATGATTCTTATACTTAGGATTTGAGAATCAATACTAAATGTAAATTTAAATACAATTGTGATAAAGTGATGCTCAATATATATATATATATATATATATATATATATCCATTAAAGAAAAATTCAAAAAAACGCTAGTATTGAAAAAAAGTTCGGATAATTTATCTTTTATTTCCCTAATTTTATATCCTAATTAAGTGGATCAATTTTTTCATAAAAAAAAAATAAAATCCAATATATGCAATTTCATCCTTAAATCTAAATAGAACCAAATGCAAATATATCACTCTAAATATTTCTCAATTTGACCATCGTTAATTCAATTATATTTTTTATTTCATATTTTTATTAATAAATATTGAATTTTTCAAATTTATAAAAATATAAGTTTGAACTAAGATTACTTGTGATTGGAATTAAGGAAATGATATCATAAAAGTTTTCTCTTCTTTTCTCGTTCTTCATCAACCAAGTTAACTAAATATAAGATTATAAAGATATGATGATATTTAAAAATTTAGAAATTCCATTTTTTTAGGATATCAACCCATAATCTATTTAATATAATAATATTTTTTTTTATTTTACGAATGCAAAGCGAGTATTATAAAGAATAATAGATAATATAAAAAATTAAAAATAAGTATTTTTAGTTATAACAAGTATACTTTATCACTTTTTATTATAATAAATATACTGTTACTTCTAACTATAAAGACTATACAACATCACATAAGACTAACAATTATAAGTATTCTTAATTATCACTCATAATTGCAAAAAAGAAAATATTTAAAGAATACATAAAGTATACAATAAGATACTTATGACTAAAATTTTAATTTCACTAAGTGAATAATATAATAAATATTTTTTCTCTACTACTCAACTTTCTAATATATATAACTTTTTTTATTATGATTATTGTAATTCTTATTATTCTAGATTTTAATTTTGTCCATCTTTTATTTTTATAAGCTTTCAAAAATATTATTTTTTAGAAAAAAGTTTACCTTTAATATTTTTCAGATAATAATAATCTTCTAATATCTAAGTTAAATTATTATAATTAATATAATATAAATATAAAATATATATTCTTATAGTAGAAAAAATATTTTATTTTATTTACAAAATAATATATTTAATTATTTTGAATTAAAGAGATTTAATTCAATATTATATTATCACATAATATATTAATTATATTAAATACAAGTTAGAAATGGGATTTTATTATAATTTTATATTATATTTAATTTTAAATTTTATATATAATATTTAATGTAACTTTATTACATATTCCTTCTATTATAAAAAAAATTATTATAAATCTCATTTAAGTTTATAAATTCTGATTTAAATATGGGTATAATATTTAATATAATTTATTATAGATTCTTTCAAATAACAATACATTGAATATTAAAATTTTTATAAGAAAAAAATGACAAAAAAATTTAAAATAAGATTAAAAAAAATGTGAACAAATTTAATACTTAATTTTTTTATTAAGTTAATTAATTGTTAAATTAGTTGTTATATGATGATATATTGTTTATATATATAAAAATATTATATTAACGACATTCTATATAGAATTATTATTAATTATAAGATAATTATTTTATAAATATTTTTTTTATTAATTTTTAATTTTTTTCAAACTTATTTTTATTTATTATTATTAAAGTATTATCTGGTCCGAATTTTAACAATTTTTCTTATTTTTTTTTTTTATCTTTTCTATCTTTTTTTATTTAGTATTAGAACTCTATTTTTGGGGGTTTGAAATACACCTGTTTTAATTTTGGTTGCATGACTACCATGTTATCTTCAATTATCTCTTCATTAAGTAAAGTTGATCTTCCACATCTATTTGAAGATAGTCATCTCAATAATAAAAATTATATTTAATGGAATTCAATTCATCTATAACATATTAAAAGATATAAGAAGACTTAATCACCTTAAAGAAGATGTTGTAATGTGGGATAATTCTAACTTTAAGATTTAGGACAATAATAACTCTTGGATCATAATATTGATATGGAGATTTATGATTATAAAGATAAATTAAAATTAATATTTTATTTAGACATTTGAAACAAAATTATTACAGATTAAAAAGTAAAATATTTAATATAAAATAAAGTACTCTTGTTAGAAGATCTTAAAATTTTTTAAAATTTAAGTTCTCGTTTAAAATTTTAAAAATAATAAAATATATATATATATATATATATATATATTATACAAACATTATACTCGTAAATATTTTAATTTTTGTTAAAAAAATTATTTCCTTGGAATATTTACATTTTGAAAAAAGAATTTTAGTTTTTTTTATAGTTTGATGGTAGTTTTTTTATTAAAATAGATATAATTTTTAAAATACTAGAGAAATTGTCTTTATGATAACACGATTTCATTCTTCATAAGTGAAATTGTGCAACTTTTGAAAAATTAATAATAATTATTTATAAATTTATATATTTCCTATTCTACTTTTAATAATTTTAAAAAATTGATAATTATTATTTATAAATTTATTTATCTACAAATAATAAATATCTTAATCAAAATAAAATATAAATAATAATAATTTAAACTATTTATCAAACTTCTAATATTTATTAAAATTAATAATTATTATTTATAAATTTATTTATTTACAAATAACCATAAATATCTTAATACAAAAAATAAAAATAATAATAGCAATATTAAAAAATTAATTATTTCTATATTACAATATTTATCAAAATTAATAATAATTATTTATAAATTTATTTATTAAAAAATAATAATTAATTTCTCAATTAAAATAAAATAAAATAAGTAATAATAATAAATTTAAATTATTTACCATATTTTTAATATTTTAAAAATTAATAATAATTATTTATAAATTTATTTATTTAACAATAATTATAAACATTTTTATTAAAATAAAATATAAATAATAAAAAAAATTATTTATCAACATTGTAAAAAAAAGTTATTAATAATTGTTTATTAAAAAAATTAAAATTATATTTTCAAAATATAATTTCACCGTTGATAAAAGTAAATTTATGCTCTCATATTATAAATTTTCTAAATATAATATTTTAAATTTTTATCTATTTTAATAAAAAAAATATTATGAAAATGTAAAAAAGAAATTAAGAATTTCACATTAAATTTCTAATTTATCTTGTTTATCCGTGTCTGTGTTAACAGTAAATAAAATAAGTATAATTGAATATTTATAAATATTTTTTTAACTTATTTTATTCTATGAATTTATATATTGTTTATTATAAATATTTAAATTTATAAAAGATCGTACTGATTAGAATAATTCTCTTTTCCTAACAATAAAATTGTAAAATAATTTTAAAATAATATGAAATATTTTATAATTTTTGGATTAATTTAAATTTTTTCTTAATAATAAAATTGCAAAATAATTTTAACATAATATAAAATATTTTATAATTTTTGAATTAATTTAATTTTTTTTCTAAAATCGTACAATTTGATTCGGATTATAATTTTAAAAAATCTCATGATCTTGATTTTTTTTAATTTAATTTATTTTTTAATTTTTATATTTTATCTTATCTCTAAATGAATTAATTTAGAGTTTTAATATTATAACTTAAAATAATATATAATTTCAATTTTTAATAATAATGAAATTTAAGTAATAACTTTAAAAATTTTTAAATTATTAAATTATTTGATTTACATTTATTTTTTTATAATATTATTATTTTCGATTAATAATATATATATATTTTTAATATAATCATTCATAAATTAATAAACTAATATTATATTTATAAGATATTTAATAATGATTATATTTTTATTAATTTATTATTTAATATATTTTTTAATTTTTACATAACATATTTATTATAATTATATTTTATTTTTAAAAATAAAAATAAGTTTATTTTCAGTAAAAAAAATAAAATAAAATAAAAAATAAAAAATTATAAAAATTATCCAAACTAAATCGTTAAAATTAGTTTGAATTTATTTAAATTTTTTTATATATATTTTAAACGGAATTAAATCAAATTGGATAAAATTTTTATATTTTGTTAAATCGAATTAAACAGTACTGCTAACTAATACTTATAAAATAAATAAGAAAAAAAATATTAAAGATTCAATCAACTACTTAATATAATCATTTACAAATTTATTATTTAAATATTTTAACTCAAATATGATAAGATAAATTATTCAATTTTTTATTATTTTACCTCTAAAAAATATATTTAATTAATAATGTATATTAATGATATAATTATTATAGAAAATAATATTATTATAACCTTTTCGTTAAGAGAACATTTATATAATATTTTAGAAAAAAATATTAAAACTTTTAAATATTTCTTAAATATTAAAGTAATCCAATCAAATAAATATTAATAATATATAATTTTTCTATAATAACAACATCTTTTATATATATATATATAAATAAATAATATATATTTATGGTCATATAAATAGTAGTTAGTAAAGATGAATAAGATTAACAAGTAAGTACAAATATATAAAGAGAATTATAAAGAAAATATCTATCAAGTCCTACTGGTTTTTTACCTAACTTTCTCATATAATATTTTTTTAATCAAATAAACCTAACTTTCTCCTATAATATTTTTTTAATCAAATCAACAAGATTATTTCATAAAATCTTGTTAGATGACCAAATCATATAATTTTCATATATAATTATCCATAAATCAAAAATTAATGCAAAATAATTTATAAAATAATTATCATAAAAAAAGTAATATAATTTTACTAATCCTGCTATAAATTTGTTTACTGTCTTAAAATAAAATATTAAATGAAATAAATATATTTAAAATTAAAAAAAATGAAACACAATCAATATTTCTTATAAAAATAGAAATTTAATGGAAAAATATGGTAAAAAAAAAATTAGACTATCCATATAAAACTTTTATATTACTAACTTATTAAATTAAATTAATGATTTATTCAATCCCCGTATTTTTTTCACCTTTGTTCCTTTATATAAAAAAAAAATAAAAAAATAAAATTTGAATGATAAAAGTAGTGAATCTAGCCAAAAATATCGTCACTTATTTTAGGGATAAAATTAGAAGATGTTAGAACATAGTTGGATTTAGTTTGATGTTTTACTCTTTAAAAATATTTTTAGTAATTAATCTTAAAGATAATTAAACGAGAAAAAAATGGTTTTGATAATTTTAATTTAAAACCTTTTCTAAATAAAGAAGGATAACATGATAATAACAACAAGTCACATCACAGCCGAAACTTCATGAAAACGTGTCCGAATACAAACAAAAAGCTAAAACAAATCAGTTTTATTTTTTTAATTTTATAAATTTTTAAAAATAGTTTTTAAAAACTATATATTTTTTAAATAAATAATTAAGAAACAAAATCTTAGATTAGATAATTCAAAAGTGGGTTTTGTTTTTTGAATCCAATTTTATAATTTTTGCAAGGATATTTTTAGATTCTAACTTTATTGCTTAAACATATTTCCGACCAAGCAAGAACAGAAATACTTAATTTCTTCAATTGTTATCTTTCACAAATACTAACAACATAAAATCGCAACTTAAAAATTTAAAATTTTATTTATTTATTTTCTTCCTCGATCTGATTCCTCTTTAACGACGCGCTTGTGCCGTTAAAATTGATTGGGTTGAATGTAGCGCAATTAATTAACAAATTAATTAGTAATTAATTAATTAAGTTGTTTGTGATTTTCGTTGTCGATATATTTGTATCCATCCATTCGGGCATAGATTTTCATTCATCCCGAACCCAAGAGAACCAAACCCTCTTCTCTCTCTGTTTATCTCTTTTTCTGTCTTTGTCAAAACCATGACGATGATCGCAGGTTTCCTGTGGAGGGCGAAGTCGGTGGGCCGCGTACCGTCTCTGGCGGTGGCGGTGCGTGGGCGGTCCAGCAAGGCGGGGGTTGTAGATTTGGTGGAGGTGGACACGGCGGAGTACGACGTCGCGCTGAAGCACTTCGACGACCTAATCCATCGCATCCTGGTGAAGAAGGCCACCCCAGATTGGCTCCCCTTCGTGCCTGGCTCCTCCTTCTGGGTCCCTCCGCGACCCTCGCCCTCCAACGTTGTCGACCTCGTTCACAAACTCACTCGCGAAGACGAACGCCCCCACGATTCCCCTCTCCTCACCACCCTTCGCGGTTGGCCCTCATCTAATTTCTACATCAATGGTAACTATCCTTCTCTCAAAATCTTATTTTTTTGCCCTTTTGTTCAATTGGATCTGTTGATAAATAATCAAAATTGGTGCTTTTTTTTAATCGCTTTTTTATCTTGTGTTTGGGGATTTCGGGGAAATTGAGGATGAAAAGGCAGGGGTTTCTGGGTGTGTTTCATTTTGTTGATTGATTTTGCTATTTGGCGGCGGTGTTTGTTTCGGATTCTTCCTGCTCACATTTAGATGAACCGAGATTTTAATAATCTGTTCACCGCCTCAATTTAGACCTTAATGTCGAGGGTTCTGAATGTCGGCAATTGTAATTGTGGTTGCTCAATCGCATTTGTCTGCAATTGCATGCTTTTAAAAATCTTTCCATCACTGCAGTTTCGACTAGAATGTCGAGGCTTTTGAATGTCTGCAATTGCAAATGTGGTTACATCAATCGCATTTGTCTGCAATTTTCTGCAATACCTAGAAAACTTTCGATACTGGCTGTGACCATGACCATGATTTTAAGCTTTGTTTTGAACTTGCATTTTTGTGCCAGTGCTGAAGTTCAAAAGTTGGGTCTTTTCTTACTGATTGACTTGTGTGTCCTTTTCAATGGCATATACTAAAACCTTTTGCGTTGACAAGAATCATTTTTTTCCTTTTCTTTTTATGGTTGGATTTTCATTTTTTTTTGGGGGGTGATGCTTGATTTCATAAAACTATCGTTTTGGCTTGATTTATGTGAAAGTTTTGGTTAGAAAGGCACAAACTAGTGGTTCTGATGCTGATTGCGTATTTCTTTCAAGCGGCTTATTTTGTGTATCTAGTTCCAATTGAAATTTTGTATGACTGTGAAAAGTGGCATGTCTATGTGTTTGTTAATGGAGAATAGTAGTTGCTGTTAGTTTAAGTTTAGTTTTTATTGGCTGGGGGGATGCAGTTGTGACATTGCCTTGTTAACCTGAAAAGCAACGTGATGGGTGTCAATATCATTGGCTTCTTATTGTGTACTTATGAGACGGTAGAGGCATTGCTAACAAGTTAGTGAGCCTTTGAGGATCAAAATATTAATTTATTTTGATATTCATGGGTTTCTTCTGTAAAAAGTTGTTCATAACTATTATGCACTAAAGGCTGCAAATGTTGTTTCATTAGTTTTTGCACTTTGGTTTGGTAATAATTCTTTAAGCTTGTCTTTTTTACTTCAGAGAATGAATCTTCTGATGTCGAGGAGTCTGATTTGGAGATAAATCACCCAGATGGGAGGGAGGGAACTGTGAAAGTGAAGGTTTTGACATTTTCAGAAAATGTAGCTCACTCAGAAGATGAAGACAGTTAATTTATAATTTGGCTGAGCCAGTTGCTGCGGTGAGCTAGCTTCTTCCTTAGCTTGGAATTATCTTCTGTGCTTGTGTCTTTATTTATGGACATATATATACATCAACTTTTACTTTTTTGATGGGTACCGTAGATAATGTGGTAAGGAGGAAATTTTGAAGTTTCTTATAACATGTGCTATTTAGCAACCTGCCTATCTAATATTAACGCATAGATTTTAAAGAAAAATCAAAAGGAGGAGAAATGAGAGATGGAATTCTAAACAATGAAAGATATGATGATAATTTTAAAATTTCTAATAGCTTCTTTAACTCATCTTACTCAGCATTATGTGCATATCCTTGCAGCAATTATGTTATGTAGGACGGTCCCTTTGGGCGATGTACTAACCTAGGTACTTTTGACTTGTTTTCTGAAGGAAAGCAAAAATTCAATAATCAATTATGCAAAAGTCTTGAGAACTTAAGGTACCTAAATGGTTGCCCAAAGATAAAAAAATCTTACATAAGTCCTATTTATATATATATATATATATATATATATATATATATATATATATATATATAATCTTAACATAATACAATTTTCCTTAGAATGGATATGTAAACAAAGATGAAATCTCTAAAACTAAGAAAAGATATCAAAATTCTAAATAACATAATTATTGTCAAATTATAGGTACAAGTTTAACACATATTATCCTAATCTATAATGCATCAGTCGGTTTACACATATGCCAGGCTACTGCACAACTTTTGTGCTGATGTTCTCTTTCTCTGCCTTGTTTCTAACATTTCACTGTGGGTGGGGCAATATAGCTTATTTCTCATTCTTTAATCCCCACCTTTTGGTTTGGAATCTCACCTAGAAAAGTAAAGTATTTTTCAATCATATTATTTTGTAGTTCAAAATTTAACATCTATATTGTATTGTTTGTTCATGTTATAATACTATGTTAAAACTCTTATATTGTAGGATTTACACGATGCAAACTAAGGTTGTTGAGAAGCCCCAAAAAAAACATAGGAAAAAACCCAAGCTCTCTGGATATTGAAAAGCACAAGGCATGCAAATTGAAATTCCTTCAGACGCAGAACTGGTGTTTCTTCTGGGATTAAACCGATCTCACTCTATTTGACTCAATGTTGATCTGTTTATCCTTGTATGTTGAATATTTAGGTTGAATCCTTGTAGGCTGAATGTATATATCCAGCTAATAAAACAAAGACATTTAGAATATTTCCCTCTAAACCTGCAAGGAAATGTATATAACTGTAACCGACATTTTTTTTTTTGGGGTACAAAACTGTAATAGACTTCATTGGGAACACTTAAAAGCTTTATTGAAGTCACACTCTTGCTTGAATTTTAGCATGAAGTTATGTTATATTTCTTCTCCACCCCCTCTCCCTTAATTTGTATTTGAAGAAATAGTTTCACATGGAAAGGCTACAAGGCAAGCAATATGTTTAAGAAACGAACATGAGTTATCATTATTGTAAACATAGTTGTCATTGAGAGCATAGCACTGTCACCAATATCATTACCATCTTATTATATTTTAATTTTAACATAATAGCAAAATTTTAAAATAATTTATTTTTGAAATTAAAAATAAAAGAACTAATTTTCAAGCAAAATCATCTATAGTAAAGTTTAGCTATTATGATATGGACTCATTTCTCACAAAGAAGCTAAAATTTCCATCAACCTACAACACAAACCACGAACACACACAAACACATAGCCTCATGGGTCATTTGTGTGTCAAAGTCAAAATATGAAAATCTAGATAAAAGGAACAACCCACAAAAAATTGAAATCAAAGATCCCACAGCTGAAAAAAGATGAAAAAAATGAGTGAATAATCGTTCTAGAATTCGTTGAAAACTCACGTATTCGTGTTGAGAATTTTTCATGTATTGTCTTTCTAGTACAAGGATAGATGTGTCATTTTACATTTATAAATTCTAATTAGTATCATATTTAAAAATAAGAAAAACTTATTAAGCTAAATAAAGGTGAACCATTTTCCTCTACGGGAGAATTTAACTTTTTCAAAATATCAAAACTAATAAAAGTCTTATTTATACAATTTTAATTTTAATATAGTAAAAATAACTTTTTATTAAAAAATGTAAATTTTTAAAAAAATATTAAAACTAAGTTTTTTAGGCTCTTTCCATTTGTGGACCCAATATCAAAATATACATAGACTTATACTTAGGACTGGTCCTAGAAATGGTACAAGTTGGAGAGGTAACAAAAACTTTTCTTACTTTTTAATCAAAACTTGACATTAGAAAATGATTATTTGATTATTAGTATGTGAAGCAACTATCTAGTTGTGTATTAGATTTATTATTTATTAGTAGAAACAAATATAATATAAGAATAGTTAAAAAAAAACAATAAAGATTAAATTTTATAATAAAATGTGTATAACAACTTCAGATATAATAAATTATTTTTTAATAGTAATTAGTAGAAACAGATATTATTATGTTTCTATATCTGATTTCTTTATTATGTTATCTTATTTTTTATAATTTATAATTGTTTTAAATAAAACATGTATTATTATTATTTAATAAAATAATTAATTTTCACGTCAAAGAATGAGTAGACTCTTGAATAATGTGATTAAAAAGACATGAACACTATACGCGTTTGAAGACTTATATATTAAGTTTTTATTTATGTTAAGTGTATTATTAGTTGAGTGATTAATTAATTAATTAATTAATTTTATTTAATAATAAACAAAAAAAATCTTATAAAAATAGTTATAACAAAATCTCTTCATATAATGAATGATATAGATAATTTAATATATATATATATATATAAATAAATAAGGAAATTAATGATGAATCAAATTATGCTAGTATAATATTTTGTTACCCCTTCTTTTGTTGGAATAATAATACTAATAATAATTAATTAATTAATCAATTGACCTCTATTTTTTTTCTAATAAAATAACTCATAATGAGTTTTAAACAAATAAGCTTCAATTTTTTTTTTAATATTGTAATGCTTTTAATTTTCAACGCTAATTTATGATCTATTTAAATTCTTATATAAATTCATATCTTATACTATTTTAAGTGTTAAATTTTTTTTTTTATACTTTATTAATTTTGTATATATGTGTGAATATAAAATATATTTATACTATTAGGTATACTAAAATCTTTTAACATTGATATGAATTAAAATATATCTAATTAAATTTTGTAATAATTGGTCCTATCTTTAAAATTTTAGTTATATGATACAAGACTAAGAAAATAAAAGCACATAGAATCATTAAAACAAATTGCCCATTAAATTTATAAGTTCTTTAACTTAATTTAAGTTACATGATAAAATTAAAAAAATAATAAAATATCTATATTTCTAGATTTTTAATTCTGTTTATTTTGTCATGGTTTTCTTCTATTCTATTATTAAGTTATAGATTAATTTTATTTGTAAAATTTAAATAATTATAGCTGGTTTCAATAATGTTTTTTTTATAGACAGTCATTTCTCTTTCACTTTTCTAAAAAATATGATCTTCAGTAACGGATTGATTTATATTTGTACTTACTTGTAAACCACACCTTCGAAATTATTTTATAAATTATTATTAATATTAAAAAATCAATTAGAAATTATATAAAAAAATAAAAATAATAATTAGAATATTTTATATTTTATAAATAAATTATTCTAAAAATAATATTTTCGAAAATATAAATCATAATAAAAAAATAGATATTTTAATTTATAATTTACTTTTATAAAGATCTAGTTTGAAAAAACTATAAATAAATAATATTTATTAATTCAAAAAAATATTCTAATTAAAATTTTAAAATATATAAATAAAAAATAAATATTTTATTTTTTATCATTCTAGAATTACTATCTTTTTAATTTTTTTTTCTCTGAAAATTTATGACTTTTTTTTTATAAAGTAATTTCATCTTTTTCTGAATTTTTTTCTTAAACCTTGAAATGTGCGTGACATTTTATTGAAAAGTGCGTGATTTTTTTATTGTGATTGTATGTATAATTTCTATCCTTAACATGAATTTATCCTAGTTTAAATTTTTAATAATGTGATTGATTTTTAAATTTGGAAACCTGTTAAAATATTTTAATTTTAATTTCTTTTAATAAATTTAAAGTTTGAAAGTTAAAAAAAAAAAAAAAAGTTACTAAAATTGACATCTTATTATATAATTTTTCGATAGAAAATTGGAATTGTAGAGATGTTTTAAATTTGCTGATGTGTAAATTGTAAATAATAAATGCTTTAAGTTGAGTTTGAATTTGATAGTTTAATTTTATGATTTGATGAATGATTTAGTTGATGTCATTAAATGAATTAATGTTGTTTTGAATAATATAATTGTATTGATTTTATGAGTAATGAAAATTTAATTAGTAGAAAATAATTTATATTGAAAATATTAAGTTTGGGGGAGAGGGGAAATTAAGTCACTTTTTGTTTGAGTAAAAATTGTGAAAATAGAATTTTGTTTGAGAAAGAAAACTTAGAAAATACTTGACAGTCTGGACATGAATTTTCCTTAATTCATTTTTTTTAGGGACAATACATTATTTTATAAAAATAATATTTAAATACTTTAAATGATTTTTGAATATATATATATATATATATATTTATTTGAGTGGAATATGACTTGAAACTTATTAATACGATGTTATGTAGTAAATATGTTGAGAATGATTGATTTGTTAAGTGTTAATATTTTGAAAAAAAAAAAATTTTGAATATGAATAGAGATAAGTATTGGGATTGTGTTGTTAAGTGGTGAATATGTTGAGAACTATATGTTGGTATGACACATATTCTAATATGTTTATGTGACATGAATTCTAGTATGTTTGTGTGATGAAAATTTTTATATATTTATATGAATAGATACCTAAATGTTTATGTGACAATATATGTGTTAATTCTAATAATAAAGTGTTGCGATTGATGAATGAGTCAAATAATTATCGATGAGTACTATTTAGTATAATATGTAGTCTAAGTATAAAATTTTTGAGATGTGTCACATGGTTATCCAAACTCTAATGGTAATCTTAATCCCACATATCAATGTGTCATATAGTAAGAAATTGATAAAGATTTATACTATGATTTTTTTTAATGAACATTCATCATATATAAACTGTGTGGGTAAACTACGTTGGTATGTAATATTAGTGTAAGAATATAGTAATGATCTTGGAGATGAAAAGACTTAAAATTAATTGATATGTAACTAAGTATTCAATAAATATGAGTATATCTTAATATTTGGATTTCATATTAATCTTCCGAAAATAGTTTGTTTTATATTTATATTTATGAATGTTTTTAATAGAAATATATATGATAATTTTAATAATGTGTGATAATTTTTAATATGATATATTTTATTAAAATTTATTAACTTATTTTTTTATGATTATATTTTTATACGAGAATAGATAATAAAACAAGTGTTAAACCTCTTTAAGAGGATGATATTAAATAGTAAATTTTTTTATTTGAATTTTTTTCCATATATATATATAATTTTAGAAACAAATGAATATTTATATATTAAATATATATTTTTAATTATTTTATATTTTGAAGAAAATAAAGTTGTAATATATTAATATAGAATTTATGTTTTTAATTATATATTAGAAAAACGAAGATATTAGTGGGAGGTTACATCTATTTATTTTATACTTTTATTATTTTTTTACTTACTAAAATAACGAAGTATTTTTTATAAGAATCTCTATTCAATTTTAAATCACACCATATCAATATAAAATTTATTTTCTCATTTGAATCAACATCTCAGATTATAAAATAAAAGGACCCTGCGTATTGTATGTTTTAAAAAAATGGAATTATGTTCTGATGTAAAACAGAATATAACTAATTAATTAACAATAAATTTTAAAACCATATTTTATATAGTAAAAATAATAGAATTGTTTTTGTAACAAAAAATTATAAATATGAATAGACATTTTGTTATTTTTACATATTAAGATCTAATTTTTCTTACCTTGGTCATTTTTACCTAAACTTACATTTTTTTTTTACAAAAAGTATTAAATCAAAATTTATAAATGGCCTAATTTATATAAAAAGAAAATTATTAATATTATATTGTTTATTATTAGTTATTCAAATAATTAAAATAATTTTCAAAATAGTTTCTCCAGTTAATTATGCTAAAATAAGTATACATTTGGAATAATATTTTTCATCCCTGTCGTTATTTAAGTATATGTTTTGTTAAAAAATGAATCATATTTGTAATGATTTGTTACATTTAAAAAAATTTAGACTAATTGAAAGTTTTGATTGCATTATGTGACAGCAAAATCTATTTTACATTGTTATTGTTAGTGAATGACTATTTAACTATTTTTTTTAATATTAGATTATTAATTATGAATTACTTTAATTTTACACTTTATTTTTAAATTTTAATATCTTATGAGTGATGATTTTATTGCTTTAATATCATTCTTATAAAAGTATCAAACATTTTATAAAGACTAAAATCACTCATAATCATATTCGAAAGAGAATAAAAATATATTTGAGTTTTGTTAATATTATCTATTCTCAATGAAGCATGCTGGAGAATGTTTTTCACTAGCCATTTATTTCAGCAGAAAAATATATGAATGCTGGAGAAACTGTCTAAATGAGTCATTGTAAGTTACAAATGCAATAAGATTAAGCATGTCATTCACTAGTCATAATGAATACGAGAAAATGTATACTACTATCAGCAAAAAGAAGAGATTCTTTTTGTTGAGGTGAGGAAAAGGAGAAGATGAAATGATAAGAAAGGAAGATCTACATTAAATTGTAATTTCCTTGTTGGGGTATGAAATTTTGGTTATAGTTTGGTAGGGGTAAGGGATCTCCAAATGGATTATGAGAACCTGAATTCTGCATCTGCTGAGGGTACTGGTTATAAGGTTGCTGCTGGTGAGGGACCATCATCATGTTGTGTTGTTGTGGTTGTTGGAACATCATTTGTTGTTGTTGGAACATCATTTGTTGTTGCTGTTGTTGTTGAGACATCAGTGCCAATTGAACATTGGGTGGGGGTGCTATGTTATTGGACACTGCAAATGGATCATGTTGGTTAAAATGATCAAAAGGGTTCTGCAAATCCATGGTTACTCCACGTCCATAACCTGCATTTTGGAGTTGAAGTTGTCTCCTGGCAGTTTCATCTTCATACAGACTGTCCAATAACAGCTTATCAAAACCACCGGCCTGGCTTAATAATAAAGGAGGGAAAAAGAATTGTGTTAATCTTTTACATCATCACTTGTAATAAGGTTGTAACCTATAACCTCAACAAGCTAAGAACAATGTTTCTTTTACACCCTCAAGGACTTTTTGGCTTGAGATCTTGTTTCCACTTTGTTTCCTGTTTTTGAAAAGTTTTTTCTTATGCAGACATTTTCTTTCATGGCAAATGGGAATGAAGAGATAAATAGCTCCATTCACCTTCAGCAAAGTGAAAGATTATATGTCTATAACCTAATTCAATTGTGCAATCATAATATATCTCAATGGCTATAGAATGAGAAGATAAATGAAGTGGTAAAGTGAAGGTGAATAAGAAAGTGATATGAGTAGAGTAGAGAAACAAACCATTTTGCGATCTGTGGCTTGACTAGTATGTGTACTTGGTGTTGTGACTAATGAAAGTTCCCAACCAGTAGTCCCGTCAATGTTACTCAAAGCAAGAACATTGTTTGGATTACTTCCTACACAAACTTGAATGTTTTAGAATTTCATAAGATCAAAGAACAAATACAGTTTAATTTATTACATGCATGATTGACATATAAATAAGAACTGAAACTTAAAGTTTCTTAGGTTTAAGTTCTCTTAGTGTAGGTGAAAAAGGGAAAGAGAAATACTACAAGCATCCTAATTCGAAATTAGAAAAAATTATGTTGTGAGATACGCATACTCAAGATATATTAATACCCGTCAATGAATTAACTTAGTTGTGAAGAGAAGTTGAGTTGAGTTAAAATTTAAAAAAAAAATTATAATTATGAATTAAAATGAATATATGATTTAAATAAATTCAAAATTGTTAATTATATATTTACTAGTGATATATTTTTTAATTTTAATAATTTAATTTATTTTACCTTATTTGAGTATGAATCTATAGAAAGATAAATGTTTAATGAATTAATTTACTTAACTTATTTTAATAATTTAAAAAAAAAAATATAAAAATAAGATATTTAATTGAGTTAACTCATCTAATTCATTAATTTATAATAATTCAAAACAAGTTATGTTATAATCTACCAAAAGATGAATGGAATTAAATTAACATATTTTTAATTTAATCCATAATGAATCAATCTATGTTAGCTGGATTGAGTTACTTTGAGAATTTATAATCTTCTTCTGTGGAAAATTTGAAAAAATAACTGTTCCTAATCCTTCCACTAGTCATGTTTACCTTTTTGGATTTCCAAAATTGCATATGAAAGAGTAAATATAAGTTGTCCTTGTTTATATTAGGAAATCTGAACAAGCATTGCATGGTTGTTAAAATGTAAGTCGATTATAGAATGTAGGTATGCATCAATGAAGCAAGCTGCAATCTCTAGAAAGGCTTATACTGAAATAATTTATATTTTTCAATCAATTACTATTATTCTTATAGGATACGTAGAATGGAAGAAGGAAAATTCTCACTAAGTTGTTATTTCACTTTTCGATGGTGAAAACTATGACCTATGGATGGTAATAATGCGTTCTTATTTTGAGGGATTAGATTTATGGAAAGATATAGAAAAAGATTACATTGTTCATCTGCTTCTTAAAATCTTTTTCATGATCTAAATAAAAAATCGAAAGGAAAGAAAAATAGAAAAGGTAAATACTAGATCATGCTTGTATCTAGGTGTTTCATAAATAATTTTTTATTCTAAAGTCATAAAAAAATTTAAGACTATTTGAAAAGAGAATATAAAAGAAACAAGAACATTTAACACATGAAAGTACTAAATTTCTTAAGAAAATTTGAACGGCAAAGAATAAAAAATTTGAAGAAAAAATAAATTGTTGATATTGCTTAAAAGATAAAATTGTTGAGTAACGAGTTTTCTAATTTTATATTATTTAAGAAAATACTTGTAACAATGATGGAAAAATATGAAGCATTTATTGCTTCACTGAAAAATACAAAAGATTTTTCTAAAATTATTTTGACAAAGTGTTACATGTTTTGTAAACATAAAAACAATGAAGATTGATGAGAAAAAAATGTGTTATTGAAAGTGTTTAAGGCATTTTTCAAGAAAAAAAACTACAAAAATAACAATTACAACCAAAATACAAATACATGTGTTTTTCTTCTTGTTCCTATTATAAGAAAAATAATCACCCACACAAAAAGTGTTGGTGAAGGGCAAGTGGAAATGTTATAAATATGGTTAATTAAAATATATAGAAAAAATATGCAAGTCTCAAAATAATAAGTTGTAAAAATTACACAAAATGAATAAGAAGAAGGGTATATCTATTTATAATTAATAAATTCACAAAAGATTAGCTTATAGATAGTAGTCGTACAAATCACATGATTTATGATTAAGAGTTTTTTAAAAAACTTAATAAATTCATTATTTTTAAAATAAGAATTGAGAATGGAGTACAAATTTATGAAAGGTGTAGAAACCATTGTAATTAAAAGTCACTAAAGTATTAAATTAATTTATGATATCTTATATATTTTTGAAATTGATTAAAATTTGTTAAGTGTTGGTAAATTATTAGAGAAAGATTATAAAGTTTCTTTTGAACACAAATTTTGTATGATTAAAGATATAAATGCCTTAGAAATATTTAAAATTAAGAAGAAAGAAAAAAGTTTTTCTTTAGATTTGATGAAAGAAGAGTTTGTTACAAATAAAGAAGATATAAAAGAAGGATCAAAATCAAAATAAAAACATAAAGATGCATGTCTTCAAAAAGTTTGATATCTAAGAGAAGAAAAAGATGTAGAGGAAGAATCACCTTCCAATATTCATAAAAAAATTCAAGTCCACAAAAAATTAATTGAAAAAAAAAAAAATCAAACAAGAAAGATAATACGAAAAAAAGAAAAGAGAAAAAAAACAAGTATAAGAAAAAAGAAAATAAAATTTTAAATTTGAAAATTTAAATTAAATTTTAACCGCTATTAATACAATGAACAGAGAATATTTATCTAATTATTTATAATTTAAATTATTTTTTAAAATATTTTTTTATATTTTAATTTTTTAAATATTATTTACATTAAAAAAATGTTATTATTATTTAATTAAGAAGTTGAAATTAAAATGTAATCAATATTTGATATATTATTACACTTTTTATTCTCTTTATATAAATAAAATAATATAAAAAACCTTTCACATATCTCTTATACTTTTAAAATATATTTTGTACAAAGAAAAAAAAAAAACTCAACAACTTTAGTCCTTACCACCAGGTGGTACAATTGCAAGAGCCAAAGCATTATTTTCCTCCAGTTCCATAACTCTTGGGCTTATTTCATTAAGTCCCTACAAAAAGTGGACAAACATATATTCCATGAAATCAACATCAAACATGCACACAAAACATTATTCTATAACCAATACATACCAGCAAATCATTTGTACCATCATCAGTTGATATCAAAGGAGGAGGCTCAACCTCCTCCTCCTCCTCCTTAGGTTGTGCTTCCTCCTCTGCTACTGAATCTTCCTCGTGGACTTCTTCAGATTGTTCTTCATTTTCATGAGGCTCTTCGTTTTGACAGGATTCTGAATCTTCTTTAGGTGATTCATCATTTTCTTCATACTCCTGATATGAATAACATTTATTACATTGCAAGTATAAGCATGAGTACTTTTATAGTTGAAAGTAATAGAGCAAGTTTGTTTATGAAATATTATCACTTTTTCCTATTATATCTATTTCTCCATTATGCCAATTGTAGCAAATAATGAAATCTTATAAGGTAGTCTTATGTGAGAAGTTGCATAAACAGTAAATAAAAACATCGATGCAGTTTTTGTTAACTATAATTCTATGAAGAAATTTTGAGATAAGTTTGGAAAAGGGATAAAAGATACATTGGAAGCCAATGTAAGGTAAATTAATAGCTCTAACTCTTTTAATCAGTAAATATTGCTTTTGGCTCTTCCTCCTTGAGGAAATGGCTTAAGCCTCATTTGTCATAATGCTTCTCATATGTCCTGTAATTTGTAATGGATTAGACTCACAAGTTCTATTATCATGGTAGAAAGAGATGCATACTAATTCATTTAAATTCATATACAAACATAAGAATATGTATGACAGAGATTTATTCCTAAGGAATTTATAGATATTTTTTCTTACCAATCTCTTGTTAACATATCCCGTTTGAGGTGCTTCTCTTATGTATTCTTCCATAGTTGCAAGGAAAGAGGGAGGTGGCTGTTCAATATAGTAAAAAACTTTGTTATGTTCTTCCATTCATAAGATACAACTTACTTTAACAAACAAAAGGAACCTGTCTCAGAGTTGGAAACTGGAAATTCCTGGCAAGTTCCAACCCCTTGCAATATTCATAGAAGTCAGCAAGATTTTCAGCCTGCATAGTATTCGTAAAAAAACATGAACACCTTATAAAGCATAAAACTTGATTCATAATTAGAATGTCTTTGAAAAAAAAGTATTCTTGTAAACCTGTTGCCCAGCTCTTTTATAAATGTTTAGAGCTTTCACTGCATCATGTCTTGTCATATCGAAGAACTGTAATTTTCATTAGTTAATGAAATTTAGATATCAGATAAAATTATCAAGTGGTAAATTAAACCATGAGAGATACTACCATATCCACGAGATTGATGATTCCATCATTCAGTGCACAATATACTTTGAAACTTTCTTTCAAAACCTAAATTACATTGCCAAAAACCAAAAGTAATGACACAATGAGACACAAGTTCATGTAAAAAGATGCACAAAAATGAAAATACACTTTTTTCATTAAGTTAAATGAAGTTTGAAGAAGGATTAGGCTCCCATAATTTTGAATTATAGGAGATACACTTCTTTAGAAGTAGTAATTTCATCCAATTCACTAAATCACTGTCATCTTCATTTAGGAGTGAAAGCTATTTATTCAAGACTTCGATTAAAGGGTAACATTATTTAATACAGCAAGAATCATACAAATACAATTTAGGCAAAACTTATAAGCAAATCCCTTAGTTAGAATTTCACCGTTATAAAGTTACCAAAATAAAACTTCAACTATGATTGAAGAATAACATCAAAAGCACCTAAAAAACTGAATTGCCTATATAATTCTAATAGTTTCTTCTTGACAGATAGTAGTTCAACTATGAATTATATGACCACAAGTAAAGTTATCCACAACTAGTCACTCACGTTATTTCACCTAAACATTTATTCTAAGATGATACTTGAATGACTATTATGTTGAGAGTGCAAATACTAAACAATAAAATGCATACCAGAGCCAAAGCATACTGCACTAGATAGTTGTTGTAAGAGCATCCTTCAGGCTGTAACATAGTTAAGAAAGTTAGATATGAACTTTGAGTAAGAAAGTATAGTAATTCAATGGCAAGGAACATCTTTAACAAATTAAAGAAATCAATTCTGAAATTTTGCGTTAGTTCATACCTGACAACCAATAAGGCGATATAGGAGTTGTTGTAGGGCAGGTAATTGCCCCAACAGATCCTCACTAGCCAATGACCGAGTTTTACTATGTGCCTGTCAAAGTGAAAAAGTCAGTGATATTTTGAACAGAGAAATATGATGCTTGAAAAATAAAATTAAGATTGAATAAGACAAAGCACTCACTTTGGATGCAGTTGGTGTTAATTTTGTTAAACGCTCTGATTCTATATCATATTTAAGGACTCTAAAGCATTCAAGTCTTTCTTCTAAAAACAGTGCATAGGTTCGAACCCATGCAGAACAATCCCAAGCTACAGATCAAGTAATGGAAAAATATTGAATAAGAAAGAAAAGGGCCAAGATGTTCAAAATAGTAACAATGCATGACTAATGAATTTACCTTGGGGGCTTGAGTCATCTTTGAAATTGGATATTTGGAGAATATGTCCCCTACGTGAGTAGTTAAGAAACTCTTCTCTAAAGGTAGGATCACCCTCTCTTAAAGTCCTGTGAATGACTATTAATGTCTTTATAGCAACCTGTCATTCATTCAATTACATGTGAATGTTATACAATCATGAACATTCATTTTCTCAATAAAATTTGTCTGCAAATCTTTTCTCTAAATGTATGAGTTGAATCTTTTCTCAATAAGTCAGTAGTCTTACAATAACATTATAACCATGATTTACATCATATGAAAGTGATACTGATGACATACATGATATAATCCATTTTTTTCTTTATTCTTCCCTTTTTTTTCCTAATATATATATATATATATATATATATATATATATATATATATATATATAGTTCATAGTGCTTTCAAAATAAAAGATATGAAAGCTATAAGTATGAATAAAAAGATTTACTATCCAGCTTCGCGTTTTGGAAAGTCTCTTAGAAAGTTTATGAATACAGTATGTCACATCTGCTCGTGGCTGGTGTGCTGATGTTGCATAAAATATTTCTGCAGACAATTGAAGGAACATTATATATAAAGAGAAAAATGTGAAAGGGATTAAAATAATTTGTGCAATGGAAAAACAAATAAGATTTATGCCTTAAAGATGACATTAGGAGAATCTTTTTATACATTTGGTGAAATAAACAAACATAAATGGATGAATCCAAGCTTTGGAAATACACAACAATTTAGAGATTACGTAAATCAAACAAGTTTCATGATGACATATGATATTAAAAATGGAAAACTATCATCTGCATTCAACAGAAATTGCAGATGGCATGTTAACATACTTCGAACATGACGTTCCTTGGGAGGGTATTCCACATGATTGGTAGCCTTTACAATTGCAATATCCAACTCCTTCATAAAAAAATGGAACACAATCAATCTATGCATTGAAAATATGAGAAAAATAAGGAAATGAATAGAGATTCATATGTATTTGTATGAATGTATGCATGCATGCATGCATTTGTGTGTATAATATAATGAAGAAATCATATATCACCTTGTATTCGCTATTGACTTTCGCAAGGCCAACCTTGGTGGAATCCTTGAGAGCTCCATAGGCTTTTCTGAAGCTCTGAAACATTCCCATAATTCATTAAAAATGGTTTACTTTTATGGTTATGATGAAGAAAAGAGAAAAAAGAGAGAAGAATGAACCATGTTCTTGTTTTCTTCTTTGTTGTATTATCTTTGAGAAGGATATTTTGATAGTTTCAGATTTGTGTTAGGCTTAACTGATTTATGAATCTTGACGAGACAGTTGGGTTACTTCTGACGAAAATTTCTGCAAAATCGGTTGGTTAAATTTGTAAGAATAGAAAAAGTCGAGTTCTCTTTCCTTTTCATTAAAAATATATAAATACCGATTGGTGGCTTCACTTTCATTTGTGGAGGGAACATTGATTGGTGTGGAATTTTGAAGTTAATTACAATAATTACATGTAGTTTGACTTGAAATAATGATATGTCTAATAGTGTTGTTTAGTGGTTGAAAAAAAAAAAATATATTGAGTAGGTATATAAGATTTTTCATGAATATAAAGAATGTTAAAAGAGAAATTTAAAATAATTTGTGTCCATTAGTATTTTTCATAAATATTAATTTGATGAGAAATATAAAAAAAAAAGTGAGAGAAATAATGTCTTAATTTTATGATAAAAAATAAAATTAAATATAAATTTATAAAATCTTAACATTAAAATACATATGAAAATTTAAGTAAAATATTATCTTACTTAAATGGATATTTTAATATTATATAAATATTTATTATTAATAATATATTTATATGTATAATATGACTAATATTTTAGAATTAATATTTTTTAAAATTAAAATTAAAACTTATTATAATTTTTTACATGTTTTTTTTATCCATTTACCTACTTTTTATCAATTTTATAAACGTGATCCTAATTTCCTAAATTTTGTAATAATTTTATATTTCACATATTTTGCATTATTATTAATCCTATCCAATTATAAAAATTATATTTAAATAATAAAAAATATACTCTTTTCTTCTAATTTAAAATAATAATCAGTAATTTCAAATAAGATTATTAATTTTTATTAATTTTAATTTTATTTTTTTTAAGTAATAATTTTTAATCTATTTTTTTAATTATTTGTTTTACATATAAGAGATTTATAAAAAAAATACAATAAGAATAATTTTTTACTAAATTTACATTAATTGAATATTTTTAATTAATGACTTGTTTTTTTATCTTAACTAATAAAAAAGATAATTCTTTCTTTTCCTCTTATAACTATTTGAGATTCTAATTCCAAAATGAAATCTTTATTTTCTCCCAAATTTCATATTCTATAATTTTAATATCTTCCCCATATCATAATATTCTAATATTTAGTTTGCAAACATTCTTCTAAGAGGATTGATGATTTATCAACGATATGTTGAATGATTTTTTGATAATACTTTCACCCTACACACGCATATATGTTCCGCAGTTGTCTTCTTTGTCAATGTACAACACTTGAAATCTCTTGAAACTTGTTCATTTTCCTTTATTGTGAGATGGTAGTATTTCAAAAGTAAGAGATCTTTTAGTTGGAATTTCCCAAATAGGTGTTTGGCTACTAGTTGGAAATATGTCTTACATGTTACCTTTAAAGTCCCTACTTCCCTTGTTAAGGCCAACTCGACAATTAAGGTCTAATATTTTGCTTGATTGTTTGAGGTTTTGAACTTAAATACGAGGGATTGCTCGATCATTAGGTCTCCTAGTCCCTCGAGTACAATGTTAACTCTACTTCCTTTTTTATTTGAAGACTCATCCACAAATAGCCTCCACCACTTGTCTCCATCTTCTTGCCTCTATAACTCTCTCACAAAGTTTGTCAAACATTGCGCCTTGATTAGTCTTCGTCTTTCATATGTGATATCAAATTTCAACAACTCAATCATCCACACTATCATCTACCTGAATAACTCGGGCTTGTGGAGTATTTTTGCAATTAGGTAATCGATTTGGACTACAATCTTGTGACTTTGGAAATATTACCTCAGGTGCTAGGTCCTCATAACCAGTGCTAGTGCTACTTTATCAAGTAATTGATACCGTCTCTCGATTTCTTGCAAAACTTGACTAATGTAATCTCTTCACTTTCTTCTTGTACTAACACTGAGTTGATTGCATTTTTCGAGACTAATAATACAACATAATTTTTTTATTGTGTTTAGGCTTTGTAGGATGAGTGGGGACGAAAGGAACCTTTTTATTTCTTAAAAGATTTCTTTACATCTTTTGTCTCACTTGAATGACAATGCTTTCTTGAGCAACCATAGTATGGACACACTTTCTCTACCATCTTTGGTATTTGGTATGAACTCTGACGGTTATGTTAGGCGACCAACCAACATCTGGACTTTCTTGATGTTTGTCAAAATCGTCATGTCGATCATTGCTTGACACTTGTCTAAGTTGACCTTGATCCATGAACTTAAAATGTTTCCTCTTTGTACCTTGAAAACACATTTCTCCAGATTCAATCACATGTTATACTTTCTCAACACTGTGAAGATCTCTTCTAGATCGTGGATGTTATACTATTTGGAATATAATTAGTGTACATATAGAATTTTAGAGATATCAAAATGAGATATCTAAACTTTAATGGTATTCTAGTTACCTAGACAATGGTACTATATGGTAAGAAATTGATGGAGGTTTTTACTATACTTATCAATGAGTGGAATGAGTAATTAATCCTTTTATAGTGTATGCGATGTAGGAGGTGAAAAAAACTCTTAGAATTAATGTATGGTTCGTAGCAATAAACATGAATTTGTGTTAGTTTTATAAATCAAAAATTCCGTATAATTTTTAGAAGAGTTTGTCTAGTACATAATTATTTAAGTAATTTAAACATAATTAAATGAATAACTATGTTGATAATAATAATAATTACAAATTTTATTATGTATTTTTGTTTATATTAACTTATTTTTTTATATTGTATTTGTTAGTATTGTGATGATTATATAAAACTAATAAATATATTAAAAGAAAATTTTTATTTATATTATAAAAAAAATTATAATTATATAAAATAATTGAAAATTATTATATATTAAAATAGATTTAATACTCTTAATAAATAAATATATTGGATGTTTAATAAATATATTAAAGGTGTGATTGAGGTTACATTACGTTTATGTTTTAATTGATAACATAGTGAGTTAAAATTTATTTATAAACAGAAAACTTCATTACAAACTTTATTATATATTTAAATAGATATTAAATCTAAAATATTTATTTTTTATTCAATCATAATTATTAAATACTTTCATTTTTTACAATAAATAATTTAACTAACAATCTTAATGTGCTGATAACAGCGTACAAATTGAATATGGACAGATGAATTAAGTCTTGACTAATCTATATTTTAAAATCAACAATAATTCTGAACCTATATAGATATTTTAATTTATTTAAAAAAATTAATTAAAAATTTTTAAAAATACGTTTATATATATATATATAAACTAAAAATAAAATGTATTAATAAAATTAATCTTAATATTAAATAAAATAATTTTATTTATATATTTTAAAAAATATAATTATCATTTTATAGAATGAATGAGTATAAATTCATTTAAGCTTCGACCTGAATTAGTTTAATTTAAATTATAAATTTTTTAGTGTAACTTATATATATATATATATATATATATTTTTTTTTTTTTTTTTCATTTTGGACTGTTTCCTCATAAGTTTATTAGGTTAGCTCCATATTCGGGTCGGGTGGCCGGGTCGGTCACACGTAACACGGATCTCCGAGGCGTTGGGTTGAGAATGCCCAAAAAAACCATCCACGCAGAGTAACATTCCCATTTTCCATTCGCCATAGTTGCAATCGCAAAATCAAAATCTAGGGTTTGTTGCGGAGGGACCGAAGCAATGGCGCTGAGAAGATTCTACAACGAGATAAAGGGGAAGAAGGTGAGCGAGGTTCCGGAGCACGTGAAACCGATGCTGTCGTTGGATTACATAAAGAGAGCAATTAAGCGTGGCATGGACAACTACCACGCCAAGTACATCGAGACCAGTTCACCCGATCCCATCTTCCATGTCTGCTACGGCGGTATGATCTTCTCCTACCTCGTCGCTCTCCCCCACGAGCGCCGCCATCTCGAGCACGCTCAGCAGCACGCCCAGCAGCACCACTGATTCGTTCAGGTACCTGTCCAATACGATGCCGTTTGTTCCCATTTCCAAAAATTAGATACATACTGTGTTTCGGTGATTTAGTTTGTTGATTTTGATTTTTTTTGGATGTTTTTTGTTTTTAATTGCGAATTTTATATACCAATGGGGTCTAGATTTAGTGAATGTTGCTAATCCTTCTTCTCCGACTGTCAGTTGGGAGAGGTGAGAATCTTGAACAGTTTGTGTTTGAATGAGGATACATATGCGGAACCATGACAAAAATATCACCTTATTTTTTTATCTCAATGTTTTTAAACTAAAGGCATTGTAGATGAATACGCGAAACTAACGGAAAAGCAATGTGTCATGTTTTTAAACTTTATTTCAGTTGTGTGATGGAGTAGGGAACTTGAAAACTAATGACGATGGAAATGAAAACGTGAAACAAACCAAACACACCCTAGAAGTTTGGCGGTGAATTTTTTTAGGGGGCCTTTACTCAACAATTCTTTTCAATCTCCGTTGGTAAAAGATGCTACATTTAATGTTCAAGTATCTCGAATAGGATTGTATCCAAAGAAGGAGGATATATGTGGGAAGGCAAGAAAAAATGTGAGTTTCTTTTGCAATTTCAGAGTTTTGTGATAGAATAGTAAACCTGGAAACGAGAAACATTACTCAGATAAGTTAAGATGCAATATTGATGACTTTGAAAATGAAAATGGAAAAAAACCAAACGCGTCCTTGAAGTTCCAAGGTAATTTTTCAAGGGGTAATTTCCAACAGTTATCTTTTTCTTAATATCCTGGACATGTAAACTTTCCTTGTTTTTTCTTCTGAATACCTTGTGCAAATTCTTGGTTGGTGATGACTGAGGAAACAGTATTGCAATTCTATTGCTCACTGTTGTTAATGGACATTACTTGTGTTTGTTCTTAACTGTGTGAGTACTGTTTTCTTTTATAGTTGAAATCTAAGTAATTTATCTTGTTTTTGTTGTATTGGAGATGGTTGACTAGTTTATCTTTTTAAAATGTGAAAAATCAAGCAAGGAAGTTACTGTCAGCTTTGATATATTCGATAGGTTAGATGATAAAATCAGTTCTCTTAGATACAATAGTTCATTTTCTTTCACTTAAATGATAATGAAATGTGTGAAAGAGAACGGATTTTAATTTGGTAGTTTTAGTGTTCTGGAAGTAGTTATTTATTTCCAACTGCTTATCTTGTTGGATGAGTAAATCTGAATTATATTTTTCAAAGGCTTCCTTACTGAATATGTTGTTGATTACTCTTTAAATTTAAATCTTGCCCTTCATTTGGATAGTTCATGATGAATTTAGTTGTTTGTAGGCTTGCACACCTAAAATATGTGAAATTTTATTCTTTCAAACACTTAGTCATCTATATAACCTATGAAGTTTTAGAATTTTAGAATCTTGCTGAAAAAAGATTTAATGGTTGGATGCTACAAATAATATTTATATTTTGGAAAAGTTGCTTTCACAAATTTTGTTGACCTCTCCTCTCAAAAATCGAAATTGTTTCTCATATCTCCATTCTCAAATATGCTAAGAAAACGTTGGGACATAAACATCATTCTTTAGAAACCCATAGTGCCCAACATGTTTGTTTGTATGCTAGGTATAATAATAGATGGCCACAACCAACAAATTAGTAGGGCCTCTTTATTAGTTTGTGTTAATTTCAGTTTGTTATTTAGGTTAGGAGTGTACAAGATTACAACTGAAATCGTTAGGGGAAGGAGGTAGTATTGGCTAATAAAAAGGGGTGTACAAGGGGAGGGAGTTCAGATTGGAAATTAGTGTGTAGTGGGGACAGGATTCTCAACTTCCTGGAATTGAGAGGAAGCAGCACTTCTGTAATTTTTTATAAACATCCAATCTCTATGATCTGCAATCTTCTTGATTTAGACTTTGGAATAGAGGACTCAATCTCTAAAGTCCTAAATTTCTTTGTTGTATAATGGTTCTAATCCACATTAAGGGGATTTTTATTTTTTTTTCATTTTCGGTTTATGTGTTTCCATTTACTATTTCAAAAATGATATCTGGTTTTCTTTTTAATTCTTATTTCAAAATATTTGTCAAGGAGATAGTGATAGCAAAGAATGTTCATCTTCACCATTTCCTTGACTAAAGTTGAAAGCAAGAAGCAGGAGGAAAAACTAGGTGACATGTTTGAAGTTATTACTGAAATTTATTATGGACAACACAAAACAAACCAAACACCCCCAGAAATTCCAAAGTAATTTTGGGTTGCTGGCCTTTGAATATAATTTGACCAACATAACCCTAAAATGCAGCCCTCGTAATTTTTTGAGTGGTAATTTCACATTCCAAAATTAACTACTCCACAAATAAGTTTTTCTTGGCATCCCAAACATTAAATTGTTTAGTTTATTTTCAAAATACACTATACTTAATGCATGTCAGTGGTGTACCGCAGTTCAATTGTTAATATGCATTACTTGTTCTTATACCTATTTCTTTTGTACTTGTGGCGAATATATATATATATAAAATTGATTTGTTTTGGTTAGCAGGATCCTGGTTGTTGAATTGGAGGTGGTTGGCTTGCTTGATCTTTGTTTTAAAATCTGAAAAATCAACGCAGAAAGATACTGTCAGCATCGATGTATTTCATCGTTTGGATTATAAAATAAGTTCAATTTGATACAATTCTGAAATTTCTTGCACTTGAATGTTAATTGAATGTGTGAAAAGAAAACATACTTTTTTTATTTGGTTATGTCTCTGTTCACTTGATGTGATGATTTTGTTTTGCAACTGCTCACCTTGTGGGATGGGTTTCACATCTGAAACAAACCATAGTTGGCCAAAGCTGAGTTTTCGAAAGGGAAAACTGAATAATGGGTTTAGTCTCTTAATATTTGCATTTGAAACTTGTACATCATATGGACCATTCTCGTTTATAATAAATCCCTAGGTTCCCAGGATCTTATAAAATTTATGAAATTTAGTTTATACAGAAAACTTAGGATCTTATATCAGGAGACCCTTCAGCTCTTTTCTGTTGAGTAAGTAAGAATGAAGTTATTAAAGAGAAAAATAAAGGTTGATATTCTTGAGCATTTATGCTTTATGTGCATGTATTTGACATTAATGATAGATATTACTTTGTTTTATTATTTTATTTGACTTTTAATTATCTGCCTTTAGTAATAGGTGATCATTTAATAAAATTACTAATTGTATAAAACTTGGTGTGAAAACTTTTAGGGTGATATACATCAAGTTAACTATATTTAAATTAAAAAAAGGGACAATTCTAAAAAACAATGTAAGCTATTCATTAAGAGGTAATATTTAAATGAAATAAATAAATAAAGCTTCTAGACGTGTAAGGGCAATTTGAAAACAAGAAATTCAGCTTTTTGATAAAAGTTTCTAATATGACATCTGTTTAATAAAAAAAAAATTATAATATCAAAATTATTAGGTCTAATGGAAATACGGAAAATGTTTTATTTGTGTGTAGAGTTAGTTGATATTCATTATACGGGATGGGTTGTGGGGTTGTAATGCTTGAGATGAAAAAAAATTAAAAAGGTAATTTAATTTATCTCTTCATGTGTGAATGTAAATGTATGAAAGTAGATATTTTAATGAGTCCATTCATATATAATTTTAAAAATAAAAATATAAAAATAAGATTTATACTTAAGTGATTAATCTAATTAACAAATAAAAAAAATATAAAAAAAATATGATTTATGTTTAAGGAAGTTAATGTAATTAATTGGTTAGCCAAATTGAGATATATAATTTTTGGGTAATCAAAAGATGAGTAGCTCATTTTTAACACAATCAAGTCAAGGCGTATGAGTAAATCTCATTTTAACCTCTTCACAAGGATAAGAAATAAAAGAAGATTACAAAATTATAAAAGTCATATGAAGAGTTATATATAAAAAAATTGAAAGAATAAATTAGGAAATAAAATGTATATAAAAATTGAAAAATAAATAAAAATATAATGTATATATCAAATAAAATGATTTCTAATTTATATTGTATATATTTTTTATTATTTTATTTTGATAAATATTTATAATATTATTTTATATATTAATAATATAAAAGAGATTTATTTAATTCAAAAATAAGAATTATAAATTTATTCTTAATTTTATTATTATTTATTAATTTAATGGTTTAATATTTAATTTTATTGTAATTATTATATTACAAATAAAAGAATAATTAAGATGGAAAATAAATATATTTATATTTTTTTTGGATTAAGTAAATTCTTTTTTTAATAAAATTGAGGTGAGATAAATCTTTTTATATCATTATATAATCTATATTTTTTTTCTTTAGATCCTAGTTTTTCTTGTCATAAAAAAAAAAACCCAAAGTTATTCAATTTATCAGATAAAAGGGGGTAATGTAATAATATTTGAGTGAAAGGAAAAAGTGTGAGGAATGTTGATCACATGTTATTCACCCAATAAGTTCAATAATCTAAATTAAACTCAAATTGGGGAATTATTTTTACTTAAATCAAATCAGTTATAATTTGTTTCGTTTTTCGATTTATATTTTTCAATTTAAATTCACTATATCCAATTAATCATTTTTTTTATTTTAGATGATACACTTTATGATTTGGTATTTAAGTTTTCTTCCATTTTTGTTTTTTTTTTTTCTCTCTTCATTCAATTTCACCTTGTAATTTCAACTAGCATTAGCACTTGTTTTAATTTAGTCATATTTATTATATAATTTTCTTCTCATATTTCAAATGTATAAGTTATTTTCTATAATATTAAATAACAGTTTCGAAAACCGATTCAAATAAAAAAAATTATAAAAATATTTATTAAGTGGAATTTTTACAAAACAGTTATAACGGTTTATTTAAAAACTATTCTTTTTTTAAATTTTAAATTTATTCTGATATAATTTTAAGGTAAATAAAATACATGTTTAATAACATTTAAAAATTGGTATAAATTATTTTTATGTTTTTTATAAAACATATAATTTAATCATTTGTATTTATTTATATTTTTACATCTTAATTTTTTATAATTTTATATCATATTAATTTTTATTGTATATTTTATTTTGTATGTAAAGTATTAATTGCTAATGAAAATTATTATATTTCATTAAAATTTAAACATAAGTATTACGATATATTTGATTATTTTTTTTAATGTAACCTATGTAATTATATTTTAGTAAGATTTGATTAAGTAAATTCTACATGACATATTAAAACCTGGCAAACTTATTTGTTATAAGATTCTACAGTATCTTAAAAAAAAAATTAATCTACGATACTTTACTTTCTAAAACATTATAAGATTTTATCAATCTCAGTTTTAGCACACAACATAAATTTATTCTTCCATCTTAGTCATACTTTATTTTTAAAATATTTTTATTCCTTTAAATTTAGAATAAGTTATTTTTTATCTCTTAATTTTTTTTTAATTTCTATCATATGGAAACGAAATACAATTTAAAATGTTATTGTATGACTTGTTTTCATTTTATATTTTTTAAATCCTTCACATATTATATTAAATTCTTAGTGTATTAGGTAAAAAGGGTAACAATATCTGCTCTAAAATGTTATTTATTTCATATTTAAAATGGATCATCAAAATTTAAACAATCAACCATTTAATTAAAGAATAACTTCGTTAAAACTTGATTATAAATTAAAAAAAAAACATTTTTAATTTATAAAATTAAAAAATCAATTTTAAATTTAAAGACATAAAACAAATTTATTGTAAAACTAAAAATATATCTTGGATTAGTTTTATGTCATAACTTGAGAAGAAGATTACATTTGGGATAGATAGTTGGAGACACGAGTTCATTGCCATCGGAGACACTCACTGAAAACAGTTAACAGAGCAACATAAAATATATCTAATTGGGATTTGATTTCTCCAAAGAACAAATTGGTTTTTGTTTGACCTAGGTATAAGATACAGCTTTATATAATATAAATAAAAGTTTAATAAATATACATGTAAAAGTTTTTAAATTTTCAATCAATAAGAAAATCTTTGATATAATTTTTGAAAGAGTTATTGTAAATTTTAATAAATGTACTGTACCAAATAATTAATGATCGATGATAATATGAAAAATACAAAATTCTATCAGTTAATATGTTATTTAATAGATGAAACTAGAGAGGAACAACAAAACAAAATGAACACTTTTTAGTGACTCTGTAATAGTCATCGTAAGGTGTAATATACACACCAAAACAAAGGTTAGAGTTTAACTGTGAAGAGAAGGAAAAGAAGCAGAATAAGAAGCTTGCCGTTGGTAGTGATGCTTCCGGAACAGCCACCCCGTCGCCGGTGACTGTCCTATACATTGGGAATCAAAGACTCAGGTTAAAATTCAAACCAAAAATTCACTCAATAAGAGGTTTTTCACTTATTTATTCAAAGCTATAAGCTTAAATTCCTTTCCCCCCTTGTGATACAGTTTCAGAGCAATTCAAAGTTCAGATCTTTACCCATATTTTGTCTTCCATTGCAGGTTGGTTTTCTCTTATTGGCCTTAAATTCATGTGGGTTTCTTTTGTTTTAGCTTGGAACTTTGTGGGGCTCAGCAAAATCTAGGCCTTGGCGTGGCTTGTTTACCAATTGGCCACACTAATCACTTGGCTTCTCTAGCCATAAAAGTTCTTATTTTCTTGATTGAATTGAGGTTCTGAGAGAGATTGGAGAAATTTATGATTGGTAAATTTTGCGGTTCTTCTGGCCTTTGGAGTGATCAGCTTCATGAAGTCTTCATGCCTAAGAAGTGCTCTTCTTCATTGAAATTTTTGAGTGATTCTTGAATTAGTGTTCTTCTTCTGTCTTTTTCATGTGTTATGCCCATGCAGTGCGTGAATGGTTTCTGGTACATCTTGTGCTGTATGTGCTTGGCAGTGTTGCATCTGGGTTTTGATGAACTATTTGTGTAGGTTATCAATTACTATGCTTTTGATGATTGTGGCTTGATTTCGTGAGGGATTGTGATGTGGGTCGTCATCACTCATCATTAGCGTTGGTTAATTTCTTACCCCCTTTTGGAATAGTCTTTCGCATATTTGTATGCTTAAGTATTTAGATTGATTTACTGCGAGTAAACATCATACTTGATTGTCAGTTTTGGGATAGGTTACAATAGGATATTCCCTCTTAGTTATACTTTCACTGGAATGGTGCAACCAAAATGAACATATATTTAAACTTGGTTCTATGTGAATTCGGTTACAATGATATTTCCTTTATCTTATTATTCGCTAAATTGGATTGATAGGTCAGGGTCGTATTCATGTATCAAATTGTTGATGATTTAATAAATTTTTTTACTCATGGTATTTTCTATTAAGCATTGTTATTTTCTGTTTATTACAAATAACTAGTATGTTATATCTTAACAATATAATAGAAGTAATACTACTGATTTTCATTTGAAAGTGCAAGTAACCATCATCTGTGTGTATGTATGTTCTTATTTGTACAAAATTTATGTTTGCATAGAATGTGTTGACTTACTAGTACTTTTAACGTCACTATTTATCAGTTTTAGGTCCTCACATCAGGCGTGATACATAATCAATTAATATGCGGGATGCGGAGAATTTAAACAAAAAAGGATCAAGAAAATCCTCTTACTCAAAGGAACAGATTAAGTCCAAGCTATTTTCATCAAAATTCAAAACAAGTATCACAAAACACCGAAGGAAGGAACACAAAGTGAAGTCAAAATCTCATAAACACAGAGTTGGTACGAAGACATCAAAGAAAAGAGTTGCTGATTCTTCTATCACAGCACCACTTGAGGACTCCTCAAATAAAAAAGTGATTAGAAAAACTCTCCATATAACTGATGGGAACTCTTCACAGAAGGTGTCTTCAACAAAGTTACAAGGAAGAAAAAATCCTCATAGTTCTAGAAAAGAGGGGAATGGTGTTGATGAAGAGGCAAAGATTAAAAAACATAAGAGAAGGAGAAAGAAGAATAGACAAAGGGACAGCATGGATCTTGATGATGCTTCACGCCTTAGAAGGAGAACAAGATACCTCTTAATCAAAATGAAGCTGGAGCAAAACCTTATTGATGCTTACTCTGGAGAAGGTTGGAAAGGTCAAAGGTCTGGAGCAATTTTTCTTTAGCTTATATCTTTTTCTAACTGTTTGATAAAAGAAATGCAAATATTGCTTTATAAATAATTGATTGAGATTTAGGCCTCCCTACTGCAGTTTAGGAAGAATCTGTGAAGGGATTGTTTTTAAGTAGGAAAAATATATTCACTATATCACATTATGAAAATTTTGGAAATGGTAGGATAATAGTTTCTCCATCAATAGAAAGTATATAATACAAGGAAATTATACTACTTGTGAAGAAAAGATACGAAGTTAGTTTGATAAGGAAACAATCTTAATAATGTCCCTGTTCCATACTTCTAGACTCTAGTCACCCTCGAGGATGACTAAATATTTTTTTTACTCTAACTAATTTACATGTAAGCTGACAATTTGAGGGAAAGACTTTGTCAAAAATGAAATAGGAAAGACAGACAATTCGTAACCAACATTACCTTGGGATCTTTAGTATGCCTGTTGCTGTCTTGTGTTTACTATGTGTCATGTCCTCAGAGGAGATTTTTAGAATGCTTTTAGACAATTTAATTTGTCCTGGAACTATTAACCTAGGTTGAGTTTTTAACCTATTTCTGTGTCTCAAAATAGTGAAAAATCACCAACAGAACAGAAAATAAAGAGAGATCTATAAATAAACACTTTTTCAAAGAAACTTTGCAAACAATGTGAAAGTAACATTTGGATATATTAAGGTTTAATTTTATTTATTGAACATTTGTTGTATGTCCATTAACTGTTTCCCATGTTTTTCTTTGTGAAGCTTAGGCAAGATTTTGTTTAGTTATCATGTGATTGTCAAAATATGAAAGACAACTCCTGTTTATTTGAAGTTTTTGAAATGACAATACATTTAATATGATTATAAGAAATAGGCTTTTCTCTTATCATGGTTCGTTTAAGTTAGATAGAAGATCATGTTCCTTCAAGCAATAACTTTTGGAAAAGTTTGTTCATGACATGGTATTAGAGCTTCTATGGCTAAGCACTCACGAGTTTGAACCATGCCACCCATTATTTCATGTAAATGTTGAATTTCCTCACAAAGGTAGGCTTGTGCATTGCACACACTTCAAGCCCACTCATGAGCATTGAACTCATTAACTTAAGCTTTTGGAGCAATGCAGTGTGATCTTTATTGAAAAGCAATAATTAAATTTTAGAATTCAAAACTTTCTCTTGAGAAATAATTTAGTGACTAATCATTATTCTTGTCACAGTCGGGAGAAGATTAGGCCAGAAAAGGAGCTACTAAGAGCAAAGAAGCAGATTTTAAAATGTAAACTTAGTATTCGAGATGTTATACGTCAGCTGGATTCTCTTAGTTCTGTGGGTAGCATTGAAGATTCTGTTATTGCTCCAGATGGCTCTGTTTATCATGAACATGTGAGCAAGTGTCAAAACTACAAATACTTCACTATACTATGTTACCTGTTTGCAGTCTTTCCCTTTCAAGACCTTTTATAACACTTTGCATCTTGTTTTAGTTTTCTAATGGGGAATCCTTGTTTTTAATGTTCTTATGTTGAATCAACTCGTACAGGGAAGAGATGGTTCACCATTTCAAAAGCTAATTATATATATATATTTTTTTTGTTTTTTTTTTCGTCTAGATATTCTGTGCCAATTGCAAACTACATGAAGCTTTCCCAGATAATGATATTATACTCTGTGATGGCACATGCAATCGTGCCTTTCACCAAAGATGTCTCAATCCTCCTTTGGATACTGAAAATAGTGAGTTCCTGTTTACAATTGTCAACTTGTTCTGTACCCTTTACATAGAAAATAAATTGCTTATTATACATTGCAGTTCCTCCTGGAGACCAAGGCTGGTTTTGCAAGTTTTGTGAATGTAAGATAGAAATACTAGAGTCAACAAATGCCCATCTTGGGACTCAATTCTCCTTGGACAGTAGTTGGCAGGTTTTTTACCTTAATAATCTCTTATCCACCTATTCTCTGATTTCAACTTCGCTTTTGATATATTTATTCTTACTGGTCCAAGTAATAATAGCTTTCTTCCATGAATTAAGGATGTATTCAAGGAAGAGGCTGCTATTCCTGATGGTGATATTGCATTACTAAATCCAGAAGAAGAATGGCCGTCAGATGATCCTGAAGATGACGATTACAATCCAGAGAGGAAAGAAGGCAGCCACAGCATCAACGCAAAAGGAGGTGATGAAAATGCATCCAATGATTCAACCAGTTCTTCGAGTTTGTGGTCTTTGAATGGGGGATGTTCTCCAGTAGATGAAGACCTTAGTCAGGAATATTATTCTGTCAATAGCTTCATTGATTCTGATGAATCTGGGGAAATAGCATGTAGCCGAAGGCAGCGGAAAGCTGTTGACTACAAGAAACTGTATGATGTGAGTGTCTAAGTTCTCATTCAACATAAGCATTTGTTCTCAAAGTAAAGTTGACAACTTCATCAATCATATAGAATTCACAAGTCACTAGCCTTAAGTTAATAGTTCAAAATTTAAGGCTTTTGTTGAGCCACTGCCTACTAGTATACACTACAAAGTGTGTGCCTTTCTTATATATTGGGTTGGAACATTTTTTTACAGTACTGATTTAAAAATGAATTTCCAATTGAATGTATTTTTTTCCCTTTGTTGTGCAGATAGAATCTTTGTGTTGTTTGTGCATGGAAATACTACTTAAAAGATAGAGCGCCCTAATTGTCTCTGGTCATAAGTTTCATTTGATTTGACATCTTTTCAGGAAATGTTTGGGAAGGATGCTCCTTCTTGTGAACAAGTGAGTGAAGATGAAGACTGGGGGCCTGGCAAAAGAAAGCGAAGAGAAAAGGAGTCTGATGCTGTTAATACTCTTATGACTCTGCATGAAAGTGAGAATAAATATCCCAATAATGATAGCAATGATAGAAAAAGAGAGGCTTCTTCGGGCTTACAAATAAGAAGATCTTGTTTCAGGATTCCACTTGATGCTGTTGAGGTATTACTTGTGGAAAATCCTGTAGTCTTTCTTTATTGTCATTAAACCCCTCCCTCCGCTCCTTTTAAATTCCAGTTGACAAACACATACATAAATAGTTATATATGCACAAATTGGGTCTGTTAATTGTTTTGTAATGAAATGTGCCAGAAACTTCGCCAAGTTTTTGCAGAGAATGAGCTTCCTCCAAGATCCGTGAAGGAAGGTCTTTCAAAAGAGTTGGGACTAGATCCTGAAAAGGTTATGCCTTGCAGTCTCTAATTGCATCTTGTTTCTATTCTAATCTGAATTCGTAGTATAGGAGCAATATCTTTGCTAAACATTAAGTATTAAACTGCAAATATTGAACTATATCTATCTACAAGTTACTGGCATTGCTTTTGGTCTTTATTCGTTTCTTGTTCTGTTCAAACGCTGTTACTAATGAGTTAGAAATGCAGGTTAGCAAATGGTTCAAAAATGCACGTTACTTGGCGCTTAAAACCAGAAGGGTAGGCATTAACATCAAGCTTTTGCTATGTTCTTTTTCAGTTCATGGGTAATATTGTTTCTTTATCTAGTTCATAATTTTTAAGAAATTCTGCTGTATATCTCCTTTGAATGATCATCATCCCATGTAGACATACTTTAGTGTTGATATATATATAATCAGTTGGTGAATAAGATCTATAATAACCTGGTCAGTTCATAGGCAGCTAGGAATAAGATAGTGAATAGGAGGTTATATGATGAAGATAAGGATTTATTTGTCAATAGGATTTGATTTAGTACCAGACCATGAATAATTTGATCATTAATGTTATAGATGCTGAGAAGAGAGAAACTAAGAAGGCCTATGGTGAGTAGAACTATTCAATTTATAGGAGAGAGAATAATTATATAACATTCTGTTTTCCTGTTTTAGGCTAATAATTTAAATATAAAATCAGTCTAATTGATCTTAATATCATCATTTGATCCTAGTATCTATTTATAGGATTCTAATACTCCCCCTCAAACTAGAGCATATAAGTAATATCCATCAAGCTTTTTACATAGGTAGTTAATTCGAGGATCCTTAATGATTTAGTAAATATATTTACTAGTTGATCATGAGAATGGATAAAGCTTGTATATATTTCCCTATATATGACTTTATCTCTGACAAAAATCAATTTCAATATGTTTTATCTTTTCAAGAATACTAGATTTGAGGCAATATGCAGGTGGCCTGATTGTCACACATAATTGATAATTGTGGAACCTCCCCAAACCTTAGTTCCTAAAGCAACTGTTTGAGCCATATATGCTCCTAACTATATAGTTCAATACTTCGCGTTCGCGTTGGACCTGACTACAACATTTTTCTTATTGCTTTTCTTAGAGATAAGGTTATCTCTGACAGTGGGGGAGCCTGCCCTATCTACATTAGAATACCCCACAACTCGAGTGTGTCATTTGTCTTAATACAAAAGACATTTTTTGAGAGCTTCTATGATGTATCGAACAATGTAAGCCATTGCATCCTAATCTTCCTTACATGGAGAATTAAGGAACTAACTTGTTACATTTACTACAAATGAGATATCTAGACGGGTAATAGTAAGGTAGTTCAACTTTCCTACCAATTGTATGTACCTTTCAAGATTTGTAGGAGGCTTCCCCTGATTTGTTACGAGTTTGATGGATTTGGTAGGAGTTTGACATTAGAATCCATCATATGTCGACTGTCTTGGAATTTAACATTCCTGTTTCTTCCAGAATATCCATTGCAAACTTCCTTTAGGATATGATGATTCCATTTTTGGGCTGTGTTACCTCTCCCCAAGAAATGTTTAGTTTGCTAAGATCCTTTGTTTGAAATGCTTTAATGCTTCATTTGTTTCAGCCAATGTACTTTTCACAACAATGGAAAAGTGGAGATAGAAAGGAATGAATGTTATTTACGAAGAAGAGAGAAAGATAGAGGAGAGAGTTTCTTAGCAAAAATTAAATAAGAGAAGAGGAAAGTTGGTGGTGTTAGTTAGTAGCAATACAAGATGAGTACACTGTGATAAACTTGCAAGGATGGAGGAGATGAATCAGGAGGGGATGGAGACTCTGCTAGAAGACAAAAATGGAACGGGATAGGTACAATTGTGTAAGGAAAAGTATCAAATATAGATGATGCAGGTTAAAAAAATGGAATGGTTTCAAAGAATGAGACATCAATAGAGATTAAATACTTGTGAAGCGTAGGCAAATAACACTTGTATCCTTTTTGAAATCATGAGTATCTAAGGAAAACTCACTATTGAGACTGAGGAGAGAGTTTGTCAATATCAGTTCCAAGGGCATGAGCAAAACACGGGGAACCAAAGACTCGACCTGATAAAGGTTGAAGAGAGTGGAGCGAATATAGAACTTGGTGAGGGATTTTACTTTTAGGATAAAGAAGGGCTTGGAGGATGAGATAACACGCAGTAAGTATTGCATCATCCCAAAATTGATAAGGAACTTCAGAGTGTAGAAGAGTTCGAGTACTTTCAATAACATGTTTATTTTTGTATTCAACAACCCCATTTTGTTAGGAGTGTGGGAACAAGATGTTTGATACAACACATCATGATATACCATAAAGGTCTGAATTGTGTAGAAAGATACTCATGTGCATTATCGCTTTGTAAAGCACAAATAGGGATACCAAATTGATTGTTAATTTCATGAAAAAAATTATTGAAAAATAGAAACAATTCTGAACTATCTTTCATTAAATATAATCATGTAGAACAGAAAAATCATCTATGAAAGTAACAAAATTTATTGATCCTAATGTTGAGGAAATACAACTCAAACCTCAAACGGATAGAATTCTGTGTATTTAGATCACAATGGAGCTATTCAATTAATAGAGGAGAGAGCATAATTATAGAATATTCAATTTTTCTATTTTAGGTTAATAACATAAATATTAATCAATCTAATTGATCCTAATATCATCATTTGATCCTAATATCATATTATCTATTGGATTCTAACAATAGAGGTTTAAGGATTTAGTATCATTTTTTTTTTCTTTTTTTCATATTAATTTGTTAATAACATAACATCTTTTTATGTCAGGAATTAAGAAATTTTTTTGTTCTTGGAATTTGCAAAGAAGTCTGACATAAGTGAGTTTTGTGCAGTATCAATCAGAAGAACAGCTTCAGAGTTTCACATCTCAGATATCAAAGGATGCTACATCTCCAAACGTGGAGAAAGATGAGTTTCTGAAATCAAAAGTCTCCAAAATTACTGTGATTCATTCCAAGGAGGATGGTGAAAACATCACAGGAAAAGAGAAAAATAAATTACGTAACAGTCTTTTGAAGAAAAGGAAGCAAAAACCATCTCCACCTCTGTCAAGAGAAAATGGCAACAAGGTACATGTCTACCAATCTAAATACTGTGTTCTATGTGTTTTTGCTGGCTTGAGAAGTGAAAAGAATACAGAATTTTTCTTGCAGATCACTTGAGAAAGGGTAACCTATGCAATTGGAAGTTTTATTAATAATTTGTTGCTCTTTGATGTTTTATGTTCAGGACTCTATGGAGGTAAGTGATGATGTTGAGTTGAAGAAACTGTTGAAAGAAAGGAAAAGAAGGGCAAATTTTATATATGAAGGAGACACTCAGATAGCAGAGTTGGAATTTGAAAGACTGAGCAAAGTGCAGAGTAAAGTAGATATGATGAAGCAAAAACTAAATGAAGTTCAAAATTGCAGAGGAAAGGGATCAAATGAACCCTCTATTATATATGTACCCACAGCCCAATTAAGGGAAAAGGTTGAGTGATAATTATATTTTTTTATTACATTTTTGCACAACAGGGTAATACATGATATGTTGTAAATTTGATGTACCTACCTTACATTGTAAATCAACATGTAACAATCTCTTATAAGTTAATATTAGGAAATGTCCATTCCACCATTGCTATATTTCTTTTTCTTGGAGGAACAAGCCTCTTACTTCCTGCTTTCTCTTCATTACCTGTATCCTCAATTTTTAAGCTTGTGAGTTTTATTTGATTGGGATTTAACCGAACCAAGGTAGTCGGATCTAAATTGAGTCATCTGTTAAAGGGGTTACATTCGAGTTGATAATGACTTATTATGAGTTTAACTCACTCCAAAACCGGCTTAGAAGGTGAAGTTTACACTTCATTTATATACTATAATTCGACTTCATTTTTAGTCAATGAGAAATTTCTCCAATATTTATAGAATCCAAAATACTATTTAGAATATATAAAATCTTTTTTAATACTATTTAGAATACTATTTTTATTTCTTCTCTGTTAATCATTGTTCCTTTTTACATTTTTTATGAACCTTTTGCTTGTGATTCATCTTATTCCTTCCATCTTCCAGAGCTGAGTAACAATTAAGAAAGTAACTCGGAAATCTTTTTGGTAGTATTGGTATGGAGAGCAACTTCTGGTTTTACTGCAACATTGCAACTTTAAAATTCAAACTAACACTGAAATGTATCAATGCTAAGTTAATAAATATTTAACTAATATGAATCTAAATATTTAACTAATATGAATCAATGTGTAAAAATCAGGACTTAATGACTATTTAAATAAATTCTTAATACGTAGAGTACCTGTTTCAATTTGGACTCAATTATAATATGTATTAAGTCTCATAAACTTTGAATACCTAATTAATTTGCTGTAAAAAAACGTAACTAATTTAGTATTTAATTAAAAATTTGAATTTACTAAATATTTAAATAAATAGTTATGAATATGTACTAATGAATAGAATACCAAAAATTCAAATTTAAATAATATACAATTTAGCTATTTTAATTTTTTAATAAAAATTTAGAACTTAACATATTAAATTGAGTATTAATGAATAGAATATCAATTTCAATTTGGATAAATATTTAAAAATTGGGACTTTTTTTTAACAAAATTGGGTTTATAGGGATGTTCTGCCATAAAAAGTTTGTAGATAAACACAATCATTTTATTTTCTTACTTTTATCATTCAAATATCCTGGTATGAGTCATTCAAATATCCTGGTATGAGTGGTATATATATATATATATATATATATATATATATATATATATATATATATATTCTTAAGTTCAAAAATTAAGTAACCAGATTGATAAGTATAAAAGCAACATAAATATATCTCTCAAAAAAATAAAAACATAAATATATAAAAATCATTAATTTATAAAAAAAAATTGGAGAAGTTTCACTATAAATAACTAAAAAGTTAAAAAAAAAATTATAAAAAAACCTTAATTATTACATACTCACTCAGAGAATAAAATATCAGGTTTTACATAAATATAAATATAAATTAAGAAAATATTATTATACAATTTTCATTATTATATAATCATAAATTTTTTTTTCTAATCATAACACTAAAAACGTTAAACAAACATTAAAAAAAAAATAGACATAGTAAAAACATCATTTAAATATAATTTAAACAATATTGTAAAGATATTTCTCAAACATAATTATTCTTACAAGTTAAATACATTTTATATCATATATTTTTTTTAATTTTCTTTTAATCCTTATACTTATTAATTCAATCTTCAACTTTAAAAATATATAAATCTAATTATTTTATTATTTTATAAAAATAAATAAATATTATTAAATATTATATTTAAACATAAATAATAATTAAAATCAAATTTATAAAAAAATATCATTAAATATTAAATTTATAAAAAAATAATTAAAAAAGTTGGAAAATTAAATAAATCAATATAAAAATACAAGAACTAAAGATAATTAAAAAATATATATATAAGACAAAAACATATTTAATTCTTATTCTTATTTATTATACCACTAGTCATACATCCACTAAAATTTGTGATAAATACCAATCTTAGATTTATGCCCGAATAAATAGATATTTATCTTACCCATTGTAGATATATCTATGAGTATTCATAGGATTAGAGTAGATTTTCCTAAAATTATCGAAGTGGATCAGAAATTATGGGCCAACCTAGCCCACATTGTATTTGAGTCCGGTTGGACCAACAAATTCTCAAATTTCATAATAACTTCAATTTTACAACTCTAGCCCACCCAAGCTAAACCCATGATGGGTTAGGTTGCCCACCAAACCCACCTATTTAAGCCAAAAACAAATTTACCTTTTATGATGGATTAAACTAAATCCATCATCTATCCCTCTCACTCACACTTTCTCAATCACTCCCCGCGACAACCCTCTTCCCTCTTTCCTACGCAATGAGTCTCCTGTCTCCGCCCACTAACCTCTCTCTCTCCCCTTCATAATAATAAATCTTTCTCCTCTATGTCATCGTCACAAGATCCACAAAATCTCCTACTTATTAAATTTATGGAATTAAAACTAAAATTATAACATCTTTATTAAATATATTACATAACTAAATTCTTTAGAACATAAACCTTTTTTAAACCATCTAAATAAAATTACATAAATATATTCTCTCAAAATTTTATAGACATATTTTTCTCTCTGTACTAAAATTTTAAAATATTTGTCATATAATCTAATCTCATGTAAAATAATTATTACATTTCAAACACACAAATAAAAATAAAGTAAATAAAAGATTTTATAATAATTATATCATATAAATATGAATTTAGATATTTAAACAATTTCAATAATAATTTTACAACATATATTAGTTTATATAGAAGGCTTTCACATAAAACATATCAAGATCAATAATTTTTAGAAGATTGCATTGATTTCAACACATGAGAGACTAATACTTGCATATTTATAAGGTTAGTGGGTTAGAGACTGATATTTTGAATCTTTTTCACCTTGAGAGTAGTATAGTTTCTCCCTTTTCAAATAACCACAAGTTAAAGTAACTTCTACACCTTTGTTCTTTCTTAGCATCTCCATCTAAGAATAAGTGGCATAAGCTTTCATAGACTTTTTATACATTTGTTTATATGACTCAAAGTATCACTAAAGTTTGAATATATCTATCAATGCACATCCTTAAATTAATATATACTAATTATCAAACAGAGTAGCATTCCTTAATAACTACTTTTTCATATATTATCTCATCATGATAAGTACTTGACCTCATCACCCTCTTTACATATTATAAAGCCCATAATTTCAATCAATCACAACTCAACATCTCATTTCAAAATAATATAACTACCACCAAGAAGCCAATACTCAATTTTCATATCAAAATTCCACATTTTTAGGTAAGTGATCGCTTAGGTAAGATATTCTCGCTTAAGCAAAAGCTAGACCAAGAAAACCCAACTCCTCCCAACAATTCTTGCTCAAGTGAGAGTGGTCTAGCTCAAGTGACATCATTTTCACTCAAGTGAGTTACGTTTTGCTCAAACAAAAATGAACCCAAGAATTCACCCTCCATTTTAGAACGTTCTTCCTCAAGCGATCACACCTCGCTTGAATAAAAATGACAATGTTGCACCGGGTTATACCTCAACCAAATACCAAATCAACTTATAATTAATAACCATAAACATTATACACTCTTATTCTAAAAGAAATAACATATGCAAATCAATTCAAACACATCATAATCACACTCAAGAATAACAAGTTCCCTTACACAAAAAAACACCATACATGCAATTCACCACACATTACATTCAAATGAAGTTCCTACAAACAAACAATAATTGTGACCACACCAATTCTCAATATTTAGATAATTTATACTAGATTTCTATAATAAATTCTGTATCGGATACTAAGTTAAGGTAAAATCATTGATCGAGATGTACTCGATCAGGGCCCAGATCAACATGACCCATTTAAGTAAAATCCATTAAATCTGGTCCATTAGGTAAAACTCAATAAATAACATTATAAATAAGTGGTGTCGACCAAGTATATTCTATCTATGATTATTCTAATTACTCTACCTAAATTGTATTACTGACTTGAGTGTCAAAGTGTAATCGCAGGTACATCCCCATCGTTGACCAACAAGGTTTTGGAGTATTTCAAGAGATGTAGAAGATTTGTGGAAAAACCACTTCGAGGTACTTAGTTCTAGTAAGTACAAATTCAAATAAACTAACTTCTCTTACCTATATGCTTTGCTTCCAACTTTATTCTTAAACTAAGAAGTTAAGTGAAGGATGCTATAACTTGCTCCTAAAGTACTTGATCTAAAAATCAACTACATCAATATGGATCTAAGCTAGTATATAATCATATTAAAATTTTACATACAAGAATCCTAACACCTCCATGCCAACAACTCATTTTGCAATACTCTAGAGAAAATTTGGGGAAAGAAAAACTTACTCTATTCAAGATTCCAATTGGATGAAAGTGTTTTTCCCCTCACAAGCTTTTATTTGGTTTTTTTGAATTTTGAAAAGGATGAAAGGAGGATGAGATATCTTAGAGAGAAGCTAGAGATTTTTAGAGAGATAGTGATTTTGAATAAATGAAAAATGAAATGTTTAGTTTTCTTATTTATACACTTTAAAACTTAACTAAACAAAAATTTCGCTTACCATAACTCTTAAAACTTGGTTCTTACAATCTTCCTAATAACAAAATTTTCATCCTGAAAAATTCACTTACTAAAAAAATGTAAGAGTTTTTCTCTCTCATCTTTTCCTCCAATTCTTATGTTTGAATTGTCTTATCTAGCTTTCCAAACTACCTTCACTATATTGATAGTTCAATCTCTAAGTTGTTTAAACCGAAAGTCTTCAATCTAGATGGCATAGTTAGTAAAGAAAAATTCTTCTCTTATCGTAACGTCATTTGATTTAGGATATTGTTTGGATCATGCACATACTTATTCACTTGAGATACATGAAATAAATTGTGCATTTTTACTAATAGAGGAGGTAAAACGAACTCATAACCTACTAGATCAAGACACTTGAAAATTTGGCATAGTCTAATAAACTTAATAATCAATTTCCTATATCAAATAGCTCTCCTTATCCCAATGATCGATGTAACTCTCAAAATTACATGTTCCAACTACAACTCAAAATGCCTCCTCCTATGTTCCCATAAAGTTTTCTTGTATTCACTTAATCTTTCCCATATTTTGATAATGCAATTAAAATCCATAAATTCACACTCTCCATCTTGATACTAACATAGAGGAGTCTTATGCTTACTTCTATATAAAGTCTCGAAAGTTGTTATTCCGATATTGGCATCATAACATTATTGCAAGTAAATTCAACTAATGACAAGATTATCTCTTCTTAACTTCCCAAGTAATTCAAAATACATGCCCTCAATGAATCGTTCAAGATCTATATCTTCCTTTCAGACTAACCACTTAGTTGAGGGTAATAAGTAAAAGTAAGTCTCAAACAAGTTTTCAAGGTTCCTTGTAAGATTTTCATAAACAAAAAACTAAACTTCAAATCATTATAGACATTAAATGGGAAAGTACTCCATGAAATCTTGTTATCTCTTAGAGGTATAATTAAACTAGTTTTGTCTTCAAAATCCTCAAACTAACTAGTAAGAAATATGCACTTTTCGTCAATCTAGCAACTATTACCCAAACTATATCATGTTCATTCATTGACAATGGTAAACAAGTAACTATGTTCGTGGTAATACTATCCTACTTCCATTAAAGAAAACTCCAATTATTGTAACTCCTCACTCAACTTTTGATGTTTTATCTTGACATTCCAACAAGTTAAACACGTAGGGCATCCTATGCTACTTCCATCTTCATATTAGGTCACTAGAAGGTTTCATTTAGACCTTGATAAATCTTAATCATGCATGGATGAATACTAAGTCTACTTTTATGGTCCTCCTCTAAAATACTTATCTTCCATTTTTTGTCTACAATTAAACACATCCAACTCTAAAGTCTTAAGCATCTTGTCCCATAAAAATCTTCTTAACATGCTCAATACTCAATCACCCCATAAGACACTTCAAGTTAGAACCCATCAATTATTTTTTCTTCCTTGTCTCAAGGAAATTGTTATCTATAGCTAGTATGCTACAATTAATGTAGCCAAAAGACAATTCCAGACTTATACTTAAGTTATTAGACCTCTAAAACAATTTCAGCTTCTTCTCTATCATAGTAAACAATGAATTGTCCTATTGTCCAACACATTTGGCATCACATTCTTCTTTTTTGGATTTTATATCAATGAAAAATCATAGTAATTTAAAAACTTCATCCATTTCATCTACTTCATGTTCCAGCTTCTTCGAATCAAACAAATATTTCATACTCTTGTTGTCATTGAAACATCAAACTTAACACCACACAAATAGTGCCTCCTCATCTTCTAGGAAAACACCATAACTACCAACTCCAAATCATGAGTATGATAATTCCTCTCATGAGTTTTAAATTATCTTGAAGCATAAGCTACTATTCTCCTTTCCTACGTTACCATGCAACCAAGTCTTAGGTGTGATGTATTATAGTAAATCTTAAAAGTTTTAATTGTGTCAAAAATCACCAACATTAATAAACTAGTTAGTCTTTGCTTCAACTCCAGAAAAATTTGTTCATATCTAACCTCTTGAGGTTAACTGGGTCAAAAGTGCAAATATCTTTAAAAATTCTTGAATGAACCGCCCGTTGTAACCATTCAAACCTACAAAAATTCATATTTCTTAAAATATCATTGGATGCTCCCACTTAAGCACTTCCCATACCATGAAAGAATTTACTTAAACTCCTTTTAGTGATACACATGTCTCGAAACACTTCACTCTAGCTAGTTTAACATGTAGTCATTTGTCTCTTAAAATGTCCAATATTTTTCTAAGGTACTCCTTATAATGAAATACTAATTTAGATAAACTACTTCTCCAAAAATTCTTCCACTTTCTTCGTCAATTTAACCAATTGAGTTGAAGTTATCCTACTTGAAATTATTGATATTGGCTATTCTTTAAACTAAACAATGGCGAATTTCTTTTCTCTCTTTGATTACTAAAATTTGGATATGTATAACTCAAGATATGATTTTTTTTTAATTAAATGTCAAGCTGTAAGGAAATTACGAACCCCTTTTGGTATGTGTTTATTACGAATTTGAAAAAGTGTCATTCATAAAAATTTTAGTCTTGGATGTTAACTAATTAAAAATAATGTGTATAATGTAAGATATGAATTTTTGAGTGATTAAAGATCATGTTGTGAGGATGATCGAAATGTTTTCAAAATTATTTTTACTTGAGTGAAAATATACTATTTTTGGGAAAATTATTTATGCTCTAAATTGAATTAAAAGAGTTTATATATGTGGATTATGGTGGACAATGATGAGATAAATGTTATATAATTGAATTATTGATTACGAGTTATGCGATTTGATATTTCATGTTATAGAATGAGATTGTGGTAAATTATTAAGGTTAAATACTTGTACAATATAGTGGATGATGTGAAATTTATTGAGTATTGAATTGTAAATTCTATATAATTGTGAAATTTGTAGAATATAATGTGAAATTGAGTTATGCTGAAATGTTGAGATTTATGTATTATGATTTGTGATGAATTATGAAATGAGATTTGTGGTGATGATGTGAATTATGTTTGTGAATTGTGACTGAGATCACAAAAAATTGTGATGGCAAATGTGTCAAGGAATTGTGATAACAAATGTGTCAAGGAGTTATGATGATGACAATTGTGCAAAAGAAATTGTGATGGCAGGGAGCCAATGGAAATTGAAAATGATATTGATTGATGTTAATGAGATTGGTTTGGTATGTTGTATAATTTTTGGATTGGTTATGTATTTTTTGTGTGTGCACTACTAAAAAATTATTATTTTACATCGTCAAATTTACATCGGTTATTAGGTAAACCGATGTAAATATGAAACACGGTGACATTTTTGTAAATAAAAGAGATATTGATCGCATATTTACATCGGTTCTTTTAGGATCGATGTAAATATGTTCATATTACATCGGTTATTTTAAGAACCGATGTAAATATGAACATATTTACATCAGTTCTTATAAGAATCGATGTAAATGTGCTTATTAACCTATCTCTTTCGCGCACTGTCCTCTCATTTCACATTCGAACTCTCTCGCTCTCAGGTAACACTGCTCTTCCATCATTGGTGCTCTCTGTTTCGTGCTCTCTGTTTCGTGTTCTTTCTCCTCCATGGTAGGTTTTTTTTCTTCTTCGTTGGGTGCTCAACGCCATCTCTATTTTGCTGCCTCTTGGGATCTTGTTTGGTAAGGGGGTTTGTGATCAAATATGACACTTAGATTTCTTTGGCGTTCTTGGTTCTTGATGGTAGTGTGTTGGCTTCTTCTTGTAATGCTTTATTGATTTCTTTTACAAAAATCTTGCTTCTACCCTCTATCATCGTCTCTCTTGTATTCATGGTAGGTTTTTTTTTCTTTTTTGTTGGGTGCTCAACGTCATCTCTATTTTGTTGCTTTCTTAGGATCTGTATGAGCCGAAAAGCACCCCAGCCCTAACGATAAAGACGACGGTGGAGAAGACAAAGCGGTGGTTCAACAACTATGGGAAATAGGGACTGTTGTGCTCGGGGTTATTTTAGGGTTTGGTGCCAGATTTACATCGGTTCTAAAATAATCGATGTAAATTTGTTGCCAGATTTACATCGGTTATTTTAGAACCGATGTAAATTTAAAAACAAATTTACATCGGCCTTATTTACATCGGTTCTGGAACCGATGTAAATAACCTTTAAGAACCGATGTAAATCTTCATTTTTCTAGTAGTGGTGTAAGCCAAATAGTTACCACGGGGTACTATTTAGTATATAACTTTAGTGTACATATGAAAATCTAGAGATATTAGATGGGGTATCCAGACTTCTAATGGTATTTTAGTCACTTAGACAAGAGTACCATATGATGAGAGGTTGATGCAGACTTCTACTACGCTTATCACTGGGTGGATTGAGCCATCAGTTATTTGATATGTGTATGTAGGGGTTACCTTAATGTGTTAGTACCAAAAAAAAGGAAACTCTTGATCTGATGATACCTATAAAAGGGAAATACAATACAAATACGAAATATATATTTTTTATAATAGACAAAATATTTCTTTTTATTTATGAGATGATATATTTGATTATTTTGAATCAGAGAGTTTTAATCTTTATATAATATTTCATTTTATTATTTCAAGTAATATTTCAATATTTGATTACCATATTAAACCAACTAGCCGTTATACAATATACTATTTTTATATATTTATAGAATGTTATATAAGCGACATTTCATTTAGCGTTATTACCAATTATAAGATAATTATTTTATAAACGTTTTTCTATTAACCTTTGATTTATTCAAAACTTATTTTTATTTATTATCATCAAAACATATTGTGTGCATGTTATCCAATAGACTGACTGGATTCTAATATAGGGGTTACCCTAACGTGTTTTTACCAGAAAAAGGGAATAGCTAGGAAAATCCGGAGGTGACAAAGACTCTTATGATTCGTCTATAGTCCGGTAACCAAAGAAACATGTTCAGGTACTAGTCTCAAAGAATTTCATATAATTTTTTGAAAAAATTTGTTTAATACTTTAGGTGCATGTGAAAGAATGTGTGTGATGAATGTATGTGATGAATGTATGTGACTTAATTGTTTTATTATAATTATTTAAGTACTTGACTTTTTGTGGATAAATGATTGTGAGAATGAATTTATGAATTATATATATTTTGATTGATTTTGTTTACATATACCTTTACTATTTGTGTTTGTGATTTGTTGATATTGTGATAATTAGATAATAATATAGGTGAAAGCTAAATAGTAGTTTTAAGTTGTGCTTAAAAAAGATATAATTTTGTGATGATGATTCATTCTATAACTTTTAATTTATAATGAGTTTTTCTAAAGATTTTTTATTTTAAAATGATAAAGTTATATAAAGTGAATATTTTATATATATTTAAATATTTTACATATTTTAAAATTATTAATAATATATTAATAAGTTATTAATCCATTACAAATGTAAATAAGTATATTTTTATTCGTTACAATAATATTTGTATGTAATAAATGATGATTCAGTTTACAACATTAAATAATAATAATATATTGTATTATTGAATAAAAAATATTATAAAAAATCAATAGAATCAAGAAGAAGAATTGGAATCCAAAAGAATTAGAAAATTTTTACTAACCCTGTTAGGTTTTTTAAAAGAGACATAATAGAAAATTTTATTTTAGAAGTGAAAGAGCTGTTGAAAATGATTAAAACTATAACAAGAGTTTATTTACAAATAATAAATTATATTTTCATTATTAATTTACTCATAAATTGGTGAAGAAATAATTGATTTGGAATAAGATGATAGATATAATATATATAATAAATTTTTTTCGAAATTATATTACTATATATATCTTTATTAGTTTAAAATAATTTATTCATAAATCTTCAATTTTCAATTATATCATTCTAAGTAAAAAAAATTATGTTATATATATATAAATTTATGGAAATGTTATATATATATATATAACGAACATATTTCATTTAATTTTTATAAGTTTATTATAATTATTCATCATCGATTTTAAGTAGATATTTGTCTATTGTGTCGTATTTATTAAAAAATTATATGAAAAATTTTATAAAAATTATTTTAATATATTATCTAATTTAAATAGACTAAATTTTTTTTTCAAAATATAAAAATAAATTTTATCATGTATATTATCATTTAATTTTCTTTATTAAATCAGCCTTAGTCATGTAATAATATATGAAAATTTTTATAAAAAATTATTAACATAATTTTTATTTTACAGTATCAAAATATACTTAACCCTCTAAAGTAATTATATTATTATATAGACAATATATTAAAATCATTTATATATAATTTAGATGCTAACCTTTTATATCTGATTTAATATATTGTTCAAATTTGATTAGTGAAATATAATTATTTTAAATTATTAGATATAATAAATGTAAGAGAAGAAAGATGAAAAAAAAAAGTTAGTGGGAATCTAAATGATTGTTTTTTCACCAAACTCCATAGTTGAAAAGATACACAAACACATGTGCGATATTGATGAACACTAAGGGTATGCTGATGAGCGTGGTAAATAAATTGGACAATTTTTTTTTTGAAATCCGTGTTTGATTCTTATTTGTAAGCTTTTTTCGCAAATCACTCCTTGAGTGATCCAAACAAAAAGCATAAAATAAGTATATATGGAAAAAATAGAAAATATAATAAAAAATAGCTGTTGTAAAAAAATAGTAGATTAACAACAACAAAAATCTTGTATTAATGAGTGGCATCAATGTATATATAAAAATGTAAGAACATTTTCAATAGTCTAAAATTATTATAAAATTTCATGGATCTCATAATTTATTTAATAAATTTCTCCACTCATTTTGTATAAGCTATTTTGAATTGATTAGAGTTAGTCTATTATTCAATTAGGTTGCTATTGGTTAATTAGGTTAAATATAGTAATCAAATTAAGTATTAAAAAACTGTTAATTTTTAATTATTAAAAAAAAATACATCTCACTAACAATTTTGTAATATTTTTAAATTTTCACAAGCTTAGAATGCAAGTAATTATAATATAAATATAAATAATAATAAGTACTTATAATTATCATAAGTATTTATAATAATATTTTTATGATAGACAAATAATACTTTGGTTATATTATTTGATTATATTGGTATGAATCTAATTTTAGTTAATTGAATTCAATTTTATTATCAACTCAATTAAAAAAAACATAATGATTAAATTGAATTAATTTTGGATGAATAGTGGATTGAAACACAACTCTTCTACACTCCTATATACAATAATGTACGAAAAATTAAATGTATTATTTTAATTTTCATGCAATAAAATGTTTAAGATATATAACTTGTAGAGTTCAATTAAAAACTAATAAACTTAATGGAATAAAAATGTAAAATTATTCTATATACACTATTTTCTCTATCTTTCATAATACTATTTTTTTTTTCTTGCAAAGCATTAAGGGTTCCCCATTTATTTCACAGTGAAAAGTTTCAAACCTTTTTTCTTTTAGATTTTGAATCGCCGGGTAGAGGCGAGAAATGTAGGCTGACGTCATTTCCCGGTGAACCGTCGGCGAACGGCGACCCCCTATCCGACCAAGCACTCCGAACGTCGTCGTAATCCAATTTCAAACGTAAACCCTTATTCAGTCCCTCCTCTGACAATTTCTTCGTCACCTTCTTCTCCTTCTTCTTTATCTTTTTCTTCTTCACCCTCGTCGGAGACAAATTCTCCGTCGTATCGATCCTTATTCGCGGCGAGATTTGAAGCATGTCAACCACCAGAAAGTTCCACCACTTCGAATCGTCGTGAACTCGCCGCATCGCCCTCACCCAACAGAATTCTCCGTCGAACAAGCGTTCTTCGTTGGCGCCGCAATCAGCATCTTCCACTCTGCTTCTCCCCATGATGCTATCGATCCCTTCCTCGATTTCCTCGTCCAGCATCGATTGGCAATCCAACTCTTCCCTCTCCCAATCCAAATCCACTTCATCGCAATTCGCGTTCTTCTTCTCTTGCGAGCCGAATAACAACTTGTTAGGCTCCGTTTGGAAGCGGCGTTTGCTTTCAAAAGAGAAGGCATCGTTGTCGTTGTCGTCATATTCCCTGAACACTAATAACGGTTCCGACGAGTCGTTGTAACATTCCGTTATCGGTTTGGTGAATTTTTCGGGTTTTTTGAGGTTTTGGGTGGAGAAGAGGTTGGGATACGCTGTGGAGAGGAGTGTGGCGGCTTCGTTGTAGGTTTGGTAGGGTCGCTTTCGGAGGGTCCGAGGTTTTTTGGTGAAGAGTGATTGGTGAGAGTTGGTGTTTTCCGAGGTTGATGAGGAAGGAGAAGAAGAGGAGGGTGAAGTGAGGGTATATGTGGTTGGAGATTTCAAAAAGTCCAAATTGAATCCATAGGTTCTTCCCCAACTTGAATTCATTGGTTCAACTCAAAAAACAAAAAAAAAACAAAAAACTTGGTTGAAGAAGGTATTTGAAAAGGAAAAAAAAAGGTGGGTTTTTCAACTTTGTTAGGAAAATGGAAACAAATATCTGGAGAGTTTGTGTCTCAGTCTTCAACACGTTACAGGAAAAGAAGGGTCGGAAGTACTGAAGTAGTACCTAATTGGTCTGTCGAGGAAGACAAGGGCGTTCACAAGGTGCAAAACCCTAAACCCAAAAAGTAGACAATATAAGTTGCCTTTTTGTTAGGTTAAGAAAAGGGAAGAAAAATATAGTAATGATATATGGATATATATACTTGTTATACTTATAGTTTTCTTTTCAGGGTTAAATAATAGGGTTGAAGTGTGTATGATAATTTTTCTAGAACAATGAGGTGAAAATAGGAAGAAAGGATGGTGATTATGGTAAAAGAATAGAGAAAAAGGGGAGAAAAACTTGTTAGGAATACCATATATGGAAAGAACAGCGTAGAATGAACAGCACCTCCCAATTATAGGAAAAGGCCAAAGAGAGTGGTGTCTGCAATGTTGAGTCTGAAATGCAGCAGAAGTGTAGAGAAATAATAAAAAGAAAGAGAGTATTGGTTAGTGGTGAGAAGAAAAGGGCAGAGATATCAAATTGGGTTTGGCTAATTAAGTAAGAAAATATTGAATAAGGGAAAGAAAAAGTTGGGAAAAAGGGAATTGGAGAGTGTGAAGAAATAGACAAGAGAAGAAGATAAGAAGAGAGAATGGATATTGTTGTAGCAGAAGCAGTAGCAGTAACAGCAGTAGTAGCAGAGAGAAGGGTCACGGGGCTAAGTAGATAAAGGGAAGTAGCAGAATCCCATTGGGGCCTGTGTAGTGTGCATACAAATAAGCAAAATGGGAGACTCAGAGACTCGCATAGAGAGTGCATGATGGCTGTGAAGATGAGAACGAAGGAAAAGACAACCCTCAGTTTTATGATTGGACCACTGTGTTAGCTTTCTTTGTTTTCTATTATTATTATTATTCCAACTTGTTTAACGTACGCTAACACCTTCAATTTCATTATTTAAACATAAAAAAATAATCATATATATATATATATATATGGATTAAATCAACATACATTATTATATTTATTTTTCATATGAATTTTTTCTTTTTTTACACGTTAAAATGTAACATGATTATGTTTAACATCTAAAACGTGATATGAATTATACAAACTAAACACCCTCTATATTCTTCATCTAATCTTTTTTTTTTTCTTCATACATACATATCTAATATAAATTTAAATAGTTATAAAAGAGTTTTTAAGAATTTTTATTCAATAAAAGTATTTTTAATTTTTTTTCTAGATAAAAAAATTCTCCCATATGTTAATTATTTCAGTCTATAATAGTTAAAAATAATATTTTATTACGCTATAATTTATTATTATAAAATTATAATTCTAAACTATTTATTTATCATTAATTTAAATATAATATAATAATCAATACACACAAAAGTATTTATTTATTATAATTTTTTGTCATATAAAACAGATATTTATTAAAATACTAGTATATTTTTAAATTACTGTTTAATCCCTCGTTTGTTTTTTATTTCTCTGCAATTTTTAAATAAGTATTTTATATGTATACGGATCCAAAAATCCTATTTGAGCTCATTCGGACTTTTAACGTGAAAAAATAGTTTGATCATGTTTGAGTTAGGTTTAGGTATGATTTTTTTAAAATATTGTAGGAAGGTTGAGGTGGAAGAAACCTATACCTCTCATATTCAAACCCACCCCCAATATCTTAAAAATTACTAAATTATCTTTAGTAACTAAAGTATTTTATTATACCCTTAATCATATAATGAATTAACTATTTTTCTAAACATTCAATTAATTTTTTTCTTAAACACTAAAAAAAGTAAAAAAAAATAGTGAATTTCAGATGATTTACCAACAAAATATTATGCTGTTTTTATAATTAAAAAAAAGTAAGTATTATAAAAAAAAAAAAGAGTAAATATTAAGGTAAAGTTTTTCTAATGTAAAACTTCTCTTTTGATATTTGATATTGATTAAATTAATCAAAATTTTATATTATTTTTTATTTTTTATTATTTATATTACTTATTTTTTTAATAGGTCAGGTTATGATCAATGATATATAAATTTATCAATACTAATTGATTTTGTCATAATATATGTATATTCACACTTCTTTTTTCTAATACATCTCAAACAAAAGAATCTCTTATATTCAAGCTTTTGCTTTAGAATAAAAAACAAGATTCCTTATAATGCATTTTAATTATCATAATACACAACAATCTTCTAGTACTTGTTCTCGAGTTCTTCTATTATCCTTTTAGTCCAAATAATTTTATTGCATCTCTGGGTGACTGTCATGTTCTCAACTTCTATAGTACATAAAGTTACAACATTTTATAACTTGGATAACCAACTTATTGTCCATCCTACAAGTGTAAATACATAACTAGTAATAGATATCCTTTTATCCCAAAATCTAAATCAACATAACCTCTAACAACTAATTATGTTTGCTATTGTGGATTCACTCATCCAAAAAGTATAAATTTTTCTTTTCAAGAATATTCTTATGTAAAGTGACTTCATTATGTACAATTTGATAAGAATATCCTAAATCTTCTTTGAATTATTTTTTTCCGTAACACTGGACAAAATCACATCTCTCATTACTAACTACAAATTTACGATTAGCATATCTGCGATCTCCAAAAGTCTTTCTTCAAATATTTCTACACAATTTCATTTTCTCCAAAAGCCTTCATTTTCAATTTCCACAATGAGAAATTATTCCCATTGAATTTTTCTATCTCATAGTTTACTACCATGATTTTAAATTGACTTATGCAACTCTCATTATGAACAGCATTGACTATTGGAATAATAACGATATACCATAAACTAGTATACCAGATAAGTTCCAAAAAAGAAAAGGTGTCTCACTAATTGACACACTTAAATATCAAATCTTTCCTTGTAAAAATTTTCCTAAACATGCATTTTCACATTACCACACTTTATATCTAATAAGAAGAATAATTTTTTTTTCTGATGTGTAAGATCAAATTAACTATAACCACAAAGCATATTAAGAATTTTCTCCAATACTATTCTAATAATTATAGTAACAAAACGATATCGTAACTTAGTGGCTCTAATATTACTATTGGGAATCATATAACAATATAAAAACTCACAACTAAAATAAAACATGAAAGAAGAGAAAAAAAATTTTGACAATAGAAAATAATATAATTTTATTAAAGAAAAAATTTTATAATTTTTTTTTATAAATTTAAGGAAGAAACAATAAAATTCTTTCTTAAAAATAAGAAAAAGAACTATTAAGAAAATTTTAAAAGAAAAATTATTTATTCTTTCTTAATTTTTTTTCTTAAACATTAAAATAGTAAAAAAAAAAGTAATTATGAGATTATTTATAAAAAAAAATACTATACTTCTTTTATAATAAAAGAAATAAGTATTAAGGTAAAATTTCAGAAGGTAGTATTTTTCTTTCTTCTCACACTTTGTGGATGTTAAATTATTTTTAAAGTGCATCACTCTCATCTCATTGTCAACCATCATTCTTCACTCATCTCATTATCTCTAGTCATTATTGTAATTTTATGTGTTGAATCCTAATGTGCATGGTTATGACTAGTTCAGATGGTTTGTATTTTCCATCCATGCAGTTTACTATATGATAATATGTTTTGTTGTGAAGTCTTTTTTTGGAAGAAGAAGGATTATAAGTCTTCCAAACAATAAAGAAGGAGATAAAAGAAATGGATGCTTATATAAGTAGTTTATCATAATATTTTATGAAAGAATAGATTTTTAAAGGAATTTCTTTTGAAAAATAAATTTCTTCAGTAATGATAATCTCTTTGATTTTAGGTTACACATCAGTTTTAATTTTTCTTTTGATATAGACTTTAATTTTTATTTTGATATTTACATTCAAATTTTGTCTTATCTAAATTTTAATACTTAAAGTTGGAATTCTATCTTAAATATGTTTGCACACTTAATATTTTCTCAAAGTTCAATTCCAAAAGATTCTAAACTTGACATTCAAATTTAAATTACTAATTTCTTGAAAATTTAGAGTCTACAAAAAAATTAAGATCTTGGGAATAAACAACCAAATAGAATAAACAATCAAGTAGAATAAACATGTGTATTAGTTCATGAAGAAAGTAAATATTACTTGATTCGTATATTGATATGAATGTTATTCATGTTGCGTTTTATACATAAATTATTTTTTATTATTGTACTATCTTTTCTATTAATCAACCTTAACCCAATTTAGAAAACTCGTGGTGTGAATTATGTAAAGAAAATCGATTAACTTATAAGTTAGCTTTTGAATAAGTCTCTTTATAAATATTTTGTTCTCCACACATCAAATAATATTTTTCTTGACATTCACGAGCAGACAATATTTAATGACCCTAAGAATATAAAACTTAACATAATCATGAAGTTAGCTTATGGTCTACTATCTCAATATCTCAAAATATAAGATATATGGTGCAATAAATTAAGTGTTTTGAAGCTTATAAATGTAACTCAAATTTTCAATTCAAATTACTTCATACACATTGAATGAATGATGTGATATCAAAGTTCTTTCTTAATTTTTTTTACTGGAATAATTTATAAAGGTCAAATATTAAGTAAATTTTAGACCTACAAGTTTAGAAAAAAAAAATTATAAATAATTTATTTAATTTTAATTTTTTATTTTTTAAAATTATTTTTAGAAAATTATATCTCTCGTTCTTCCTAATTTTTTTCTAAATTTTTCTCAAAATTTTCTGAATTGTGTTGAAAAATTTTCATTTAATTTTTATTTTTTTAAAAATTTAAGAATATTGAAGAAAAGTATATGAAAAATAGATTAAATTTTTCCGAATAAAATTTTATTTTAAATAAATTTAAAATTTCCTTAATTTTAAACATTTTTATTAAAATATAAAAAAATAATCATAAAAAATAAAAAATAATTTATTTTAATTTTTAATAATATAAATAGTTTTATATTGAGATTGTTTACCGTATTAAAAAATTTTAAGTTCAATGTTTAATTATTGATGAAAAAACCCATAAAATATTGGAAGCCATTATTGAAAGCCATTGAAAGTTGTTTTTTTATATGTGTATATAGAAGTTGAATAAACATTTTTATTTTTAGATTAACTCCAAAATTCCTAATAATGTAAATTTTAATACATTATCGAACAAATATGCTAAGATATATTAATCTTTTTAATAAGGATCTATCCTATTATTCTATTAGTTGATTATTATGAGTTCATTAATGCCCATTACTTCATAAATATGTAAATAGATAAAACCATGAAGATAAGTATTGCAAAAGCATAGGGAGAAAAGTGTAAAAAAGAATTGTTCCTAATCTAACTAAATAGCAAAGCATACACCTTTGGTCACATAATTAACATAAGAGGGAATTAAGCAAATAGTTCAACCAATAGTTCAAGTAGCCAACTCTTGCTTGCAAAATGTTTTATAGTAGTAAAAGAACTAATCATTTTCTATAACTCTTATTGTTTAGATAAAATGAATCCAACTTTATAAGATAAGAAGCAAATAAAGTAGTTTATAAATTCAAATAAATAAATAAATAAATAAATATATTAATACATATTAATTATATATTTTTTATAAATTTATTAAAAAATTTCTTTCTATAAATCTATTAAAAATATTATATACATAATACATATTTATAATTATAAAAAATTATAAAAAATTATAAAAATCTAGCAACAAACTATTTCAGGAAAATGTGTTGGTTTCTTTTTTAATCAAGGATGAAATTAAAGAACCATGATTAAAGAATTAACTAATTAAGATAAAACCCTAGAACTATAAGGAAATTAAAGAATTAACTAATTAAGATAAAACCTTCTATTTTATAAAACTTATAGAACCATAATTAAAATTTTCATTCCCTCCAATTACTTCACTTTAAGTGTAAACGTTGTTTCACGACGTGAATATTTCCTCGTGACATAATCTTTGTTAATAGTAAGATATAGAAAGTAAACATTGTTTGAGACCTCAAGGTTGTGTGAATGTGATGAGTTGAAGATTGCACAAAAATTGAATTAAAAAGAAATAAGTTAAAGTTTTAACATAACAAATTTAGAGTAGAAAAGTTTGATAGAAATATTGTTTGATAAAAAAAAACTACATATTAATTTTAATTTATTTAAGAAAGTTATTATTAAATAAAACTAGTACTACAAATAAAAAGTTTTATTTTTTATAAAATAAAATTTATGAGTAATATTTAAAATAAGTGAGAAATATAATTTTTTCTACAAATTTTATAAGTAAAAAATTAATAGAAAATTATTTTCCACAAAAAGTCATCTACAAGTAATTCCATCAGAAAATTTCATAAACAAATTAATGATTTATGAAAAATTTTCTACAAACAAATTTATAAAAAAATTCTATAAAAATAAATTTGTAAGAAATATTTAATAAATAATTAATTTTTTTTTACAAAAAAATTTCGTAAAAAATATTTTATAAATAATTAAATTATTCTTATAATATCATGAGACTTTATTGAAACTAATTCAATGAATTCTTAGATAATATACAATAACATATAATATTAATTATTATTAAAGTATGTATTAAATGTATTAATGTTAGTTATAACTATTCTAAAAATGGTATAATAATAATTTATAGTTAAATAATAATATAAAATTATTTTATATATATCCATTATTTTTATAACATACCCAAAATATTTCCATAATTTAAATATTAGTCAAAACATTAATTAAAATGGATAATCTTATTATTATTACCGCATCCGGGAATAGTATTTCAAATACACAATAATTAAATAGTTTATATATGATATTACTTAAGTACAACATGATTTAATATATTCTACTTTCTACTATCTACACTGATGGTTCACCACTAGACCTCTTATCTACTTTCGTGTAAAATATGATCATAATAGTTAAATATAACATACAACACAAAATAATAGGGTAAGCTAGTGAAGTTTAACCATTAGATAATTATAGAAAATTTCAAATAACATGCAATACAGTCTATATATGTCATATAATGACCTACCTAAGGCTTTACACATGAAGGTACAATCACAATTAGATCGACAACTTCTAGAAGACTGTATGAATTTCAAACATCTGGAGCTAACACCTAAGATATATCTAGGGACCACGAGCCTTCCCAATGATCGACACTCTGAGTCTTTTTCACCTTAAGATCATCTCACATATCCCCACAACCAAATATCATCTCAGGGTGACTTCACCTATTGCCCTTCTGGAACAATTAGTAAGCCTTCATTGACCTTCACCACATGATATTTTAGTTTACCTGACTTGAAATATCATTAAGGCCTGGATACCCCATAGATATCCCTAAATTCATACATACTAAATTACTAATATTATCATATTTACACAATATAACAAAATCTCCTCTCAACGGAAGTACCATAGACCATAATGTCATTTAAATTCGTGATGCATAAATTCTCAAATCAATACCCAACCATACATTTCATTTCATCATCCAAAACCAACTAGAATAAAACACCTAGCTCTAGAGTCAATCCGCTCAACGGAGGTCCAATCTGCTCAACGGATTTGGACCCGAGAGTAGTCTTAGTTTGGGACCAATTTTGCTCAGTGTAAGGGCCATGTATTAGGAAGACCCTAGGTTCACTTGCTTAGGAAAGAGATAGACCCTAATCCTCTCATTTGTTTTTCAAAAAATTCTAACTCTCTAAACTCTCTTTAAACTTGTCTCAAACCTCTCTCAATATCCCCAAAGGGTTCTTAATCATACCTTATCCAATTGAAAATCTGAAGGCATTAGAGAATTAATCTCAACTTATGGAATGAATTGCACCAATTAAAATAATCAATTAAGGTTTTGTAGAATCTAGAAGGCCCCTATGAATCATCTTAAAATTTGAAGATTAAAGCTTGAATTAAAGGTAAGAGAAACTAGTTAAACAAAATTATTCATGATTGATTGGATGATTATGTGTGTTGATGTATTTTTATGTGAAATTGATGAGAATTATATGATTATGAGATGTGAAAGTGTGAATTAGGTTTCTTTATAAGATTACAATCTTATTTTGGCTTAGTTTTATTTCTAATTTCGGAAAGTGATCTTCATAAAAGTTGTAGCCCTAAATGTTAGTTAACTCATGTCTTTTATTTCATGTAAAAAGGATACGTATAACTCAAGCTACATTTTTTTTTTTGTAATTAAAGGTCGAGCTATCAGGAAATTAATTTTCAATGAAATTAGGAACACGTTTTGGAGTATTTTTTTTACAAATTTAGAAAAAGTTTCTTTTATAAAAGTTTTAGCCCTAAATGTTAGCTAACCAATGTTTTTTATTTCACACAAGAATAATGTGTAAAATGTAAGATATGAATTTTTGTAATAACTAAAGGTCATGTGTGAGGATGAATGAACTACTTTCAAAATTATTTTTACTTGGACAATTTTTTTTTTTAAATTATTTATGTTCTAAATTGAATTAAACGAATTTATATATGTGAATTATGATGTGAAATTTATTTAGTATTGAATTGTTGATTTTATATAATTGTGAAAATTGTGGAATATAATCTGAAGTTGAGTTGTGTTAAACTATTGAGATTTATATATTATGATTTGTGATAGATTATGAAATGAGACTGATGATGATGATGATGTGAATTATGTTTGTAAATTATGACTTAGGTCACAAGAGTTGTGGAATTGTGATGACAATGATGTTAATGAATTTGTGATGACAATGGTGTTAATGAATTTGTGATGATAGTGGTGTCAATGAGATGAGATGGTTGTGTGCTTAAGGTGGAAGTATGTATAAGATTATAATGGACTGTGAATTAGATTATGTGTTTGTGAGGCCGGATTGTATGAATGATTATGTGTTGTTTGTGTGCGAGCCAAATAATTACCACGAGGTACTATTTGGTGTAGCTTTAGTGTACATATGTAGTTCTAGACGTCTCTGAAGGAGGTATCTAGACTTCAATGATATTCTAGTCACATAGGCAAGAGTATCATGTCATGGAAGTCGATGAAGGTTTCAATTGCACTTATCATAAGGTGGGAGGAGCCATCAATTCTTTGATAGGTGTGTGTGAGAATTACCCTGATGTGCGATTGCTTAAATAGGGATAGACATATAATCCTGAGGTGAAAAAGACTCTGAATAGATTACCAATCTTAAGGTGAAAAAGACTGTGAAAGGGTTGTGTTAATGACCCGATAACCAGTAGGCATGAGCATGTGTTAGCCTTTGAAATTAAGGACTCCATATAATTTTTTAAAAGAGTTTGTCTAGTACTTTAGGTACATGTGAAAGAATGTGTGTGATGAGTGTATGTGACTGGATTATTTTATTATGATTATTTAAGTACTCGATTTTACTTGAATATATGATTGATTGAGATTATGAGAATGTGAAGATTATATAAATTATTATTATTTTGATTGGTTTTGTTTACATTAGCTTACCTTTATTGTTTATGTTTGTGGTTTTGTTGATACTAGGATGATCGTGTCTTGACACAAGAGCATATAACAATGTAGGTAAAAGCTAAACAATTGCTTCAAGTTTTGCTAAAAGAAAAATTGATTTTATACTGATGAATAAATTCTACAATTTTCATTTTATTATGCTCTTTTTAAAGACATTTTATTTTCAAATGATAAATCTACATAAAGTGAATATTCTATGTGTTTGGACATTTCACGTTTTATGATGTTTTAAAATTATTAATAAGGTATTGATAGACTATTATTTCGTTATAGATGGAAAAATAGGTATATTTTGGCTCGTTACACTTAGCATAGGTATGTTCTACTCAAGGGAATGAAAAATCCAGTTTCCCTCAGTGCAAGACACTCCACTCATCGAATTTGGACCAGAGAGTCCTTGAGCAAATCTGCTCGACATAGGATCTCTGCGCTCAGCGAATTACGCAGACCAAGAGTTCCACAGAACGCAAAAACACATCTAGACACCAAATCCACACATTCAAGGCACGCGAACAACCAAAATAATCTATATTAAGCATTTCAAATCTCCTACTCTATATTTCTTAGAAATAAACTCAAATCACTAACTTCCCTTAACTTTTTTCTTGTGTTCAATCTTTCCCTCTTTCAAATCTGAGTTGGGTTCTAAGGCACCACCAGTTCCTTGAGTTCCTAACAACAAACCTAACACATTACCATGAATCCAAATTGGTCTAGACCCACATAGATGAGAAAGCCCCTCATAAGCAACTCTTAAATGAAAACCTTATTACAACCCTAACAACCTAACTTCTATGGATGGTTTAGAGTATATACAACTTACCTAAAACAAAATTTCAAATGGTGAAAGTTTTTCTCCTCTTCAAAAACTTTCCAAAAGTAGACTCGAGTCTTGAAAAGGATAAGAGAAGAGTGAAAAATCTTAAAGAGAAGATAGATAATTTAGAGAAAAGAATTTCTAAAAAATAGTGGATTTTGAGAAATGAAGAGTAATAAAACTAATTCTTCATTTATATTCTTTTTAAGACTTACTCAAACTCTTCATCATTCACTAATCAAAGTTTTTCATCTCAATAAAACTAATTTTACCTTAAGTCCTTACAATTTTTAATTTTATAATCATTATTATTGATGATGATTTTTAATCTTATCACTAAGAAAATTAAAAAAAAATAAAAAAAATAAAATACTTTGATTAAATAAATATTTAATTAAAATTAATAATATTAAAAAAAATTCTCACATATCTAAATATATAAAATAAAAAAGAAATATGGAAAATTTAGTGAGATATAAATAATAAATTTAATAAAATAATTTTGTGTCAAGGTGTTTTTCCGATGCTTTCATTTGGTGCCATGGTCAAAAGCTCATATTCCTGTGTCAAGGTGTTTTTCCTTGCACGCTTGACTTCTTCTGTTCCTTCATGTGTGACTTCTACTGTGTCCCACATTTCTTTGACAGTTTTGCACCTGGAAATCCTGTAAAATTCATTTAATGTTAGTGCGAAAACAATAGCATTTCTTGCCCCTACATCGTATTGAGCTCTCTTGTTTTCATCCGGTGTCCATTGTAGAAATTGTTTTGGTGTAGGTCCTTTAGCTAGCACTATTGTTGGTATGAACGTTTATTTTTCAAAAATTTTCGAACATAATCGATTACGTTATGGACATAATCGATTATTCCCGAGAGAAATACTTTCAATTTTGAAATAAATAATCGATTACCTAATCGATTATTCCCGTAAGCTTTTCATTTTTCAAAATGCATAATCGATTACTTAATCGATTATTCTCGCAAGCTTTTCATTTTTCAAAAAGCATAATCGATTACTTAATCGATTATTCCCGCAAGCTTTTCATTTTACAAAAAGCATAATCGATTACTTAATCGATTATACCCGAGACAAAATTATTCTTAAAAATTTTCCAGAAATATAATCGATTATGTTCTACATATAATCGATTATTACAGTGAGTTTTATAATTTTTCGAAAATAGTTTTCTTGAGAAAACACTCTGAGCTGAGTGATGATTACCTTTTGATATCATTCACTCCCAACTGTAAACTAAGTCTTCTATTTCTTTGAGCTTGCTTCCAACTTGAGTTTTCTTGATGTCCTGATCCTTGAATTTCTTGATCATTATTAAAATACTTGAATTACTTGTATAGAGTTATCCAATCTTCAAAGAGTGATTATAAGTGTACCTGTGTTGAGACTAATTCAGAAACTTTCAAAAGTATTAGTATTAGTTAGTATAAAAAATAAAAAAAAAACTCCCCCTGCTTATGATATAATTCAACAGTCCATAAAAAATAAGCAGAAATCAACATATAAGCAGAATTAATTCAACACACATACACATCAGAAAATTCTCCCCCTTTTTACTAGATCATAATAAAAAAAGGACAATAAAGAAAAATACAAAACTCAGCTCAAGACCTAACATATAAAAAGCTAACAGCTAACTCTACGCGTCATCATCATTGTCTTGATTTTGAGCTTCTCTTAATTCACGCTCCACAGAAGAAATACGATCGTCAAAATCTTCAAAGCTTCTTCTGATAGTTGTATTGAGCTCCTCAAAACTAGTTCTGACATAAGAGTTGAGGCTGTCATAGTTTTGTTGAAGGGCCTAATATCGCTGTTCAAACACAACACTAAAATCCAACTGCCACTTCTGAATATTTTCCAGCATTTGAAAGTACTAATCTAGAAGAACAGCCTGTGGTTGAGGATGAGGCATGTCTTCATCCATAGCAGCTGGAGCCCTTTCTTGCTCATCAGGAGCAGTTCATACATTATCTATTTTCTACAGTCTCATCTTGTTCAGCACATTCTTCCCAATTGTACTGTGATTGTCCAACATTTCATGAGACTCCCCCTCAATAGGAACACCATAGTGAATCAAAATTTTGGTGATGAACAGAGCATAAGGTAGATGAGAATGCAATCTCTTGGCCTTAATCATGTAATCAGTAATAATGGTAGACCAATCCAAAGCTAAACCATTATTTATACCATATATTAACAGCAAATCTTCAATAGTCAGTTGTGCATGATTTGATCCTCTAGGACAGAGCAACCAACTTATTATGTAAGCCAATAATCTCTCATTGACTCGCATAGGGCCAGTCATATAGAGGTTGAAGTTACCATTATAATTATCCTTCAGATAAGAACGGTAAACTTCCATCTTATCAAAACCTTCAAAGCCAACAGTAATATTGATTCCTCCAGCATTGACAGGAACTTTAGCCACGTTCATCCAAATATCATCATCTATATTAATGTCAATACCTTTGACGCGTGACTTGAGTCCTCCGTGTCGCTTGGTCAAATTGCAGTAAAAAGTTCAGACCAAATCTGGATAGTAGAGGCCATTCCGAGGAGTTCCACCCAAAGTACGTCCCAACTCCACGAAGTGTTTCAGACCCTGGGTCTGCAGCAAGTCCTGAAAGGAAAAACCTTCACTCCTAAAGAAAATGATGGAGAGACGCTTGGGAGGAACCATCTTCCTTGTCTTGAAATCCCTAATAAAGAGGGGATGAATTTCTTCATCAGAGATCCAGCCACTTAAGTCATGAGGACGTTCTACAGGAGCCTCTTCTGGATTGATGATAGGCTCTCTGTTTCTGCGCCTGGCAGTTAATTTCCTTCGGGGTTTTGATGAAGAAGCCATTGAGTATACTGAAGAAGTATTAGAGAGAAGTAGAACAGAGTATTGAAGGAATTGAGAAGCCAAAGAATAGGTTATTTGGGCAAAGGAGAAGTGGGGAGGGATACATTAATCTGCGAATTGAGGGGTTATATATAGCAAATTTAGTGTGCAATGGTAAAAAATATAGCCATTGTGATTGATGTGAGCGTTTTCCAAGAAATAAAACAGCTAGTTTGACGAAATTTTGAAAATTCCAACGGTAACTTACGCGGATAATCAATTATGTTCTTGTGATAATCGATTATTCACGCCCAGATAATCGATTATGTTAGCATATAATTGATTAAGACAGAAGCGCATTGACATAATTGATTATGTAATCAATTATGGTATTACAAAGTGAAGAATCATAAGCAAAGTTCCAAATAATCGATTAGTAGAAGCACATAATCGATTATTCATTTAATTAATTCTAGATAATCGATTATGGTAAGCACGTATCGATTATAAGCGCAAATAATTTCAGAACAATTTTCACAAAACAGAATTACCATCCAAAATTCCTAATTCTCTTCTTAGCTCAAGGAATCTATCTCTAGGTAATGGTTTAGTGAAAATATCAGCTAATTGATTTTTAATATTTATATATTCAATTATGCAATCTCCTTTAACTATATGATCTCTTATGAAGTGGTGTCTAATTTCAATATGCTTTGTCTTAGAATGCATGATAGGGTTCCTAGTAAGGTTTATGGCACTAGTACTATCACATTTCAAGGGTATGTGATCTAGATAAATAGTAAAGTCCTCTAATTGATGCTTCATCCACAAAATTTGTGCACAACAACTACCTGCTGCTATATACTCAGCTTCTGTGGTGGAGCTACACATGCTTGCTTCTTAGAGTGCCATGAAACTAAGGAACATCCTAATAAATGACATGTGCCACTAGTGCTTTTTCTATCTATCTTACATCCTCCATAATCTGAATCAGAATAACCTATTAGGCTAGGGGAGGATCTTGAGGGGTACCAAAGTCCAAAATTCCTAGTTCCATTTAAATATTTTAGAATTCTTTTAATAGCAACTAAATGTGATTCTTTTGGCGATGATTGAAATCTAGCACACACTCAAACATTATGCATTATATCTAGTCTACTAGCAGTAAGATAAAGCAAGGAACCAATCATACCTTTGTATTTGGTTTGGTCAACCATCTTACCTTTTTCATCATGATCCAGATAGCATGATGTAGTCATAGGAGTAGCTGCTTCCTTAGAGCTTTCAAATTCAAACTTCTTCATAATTTCTAAGCAATACTTCTTTCCTTTAGTTGTTTGATTTGTAGTCCAAGAAAGAATGTTAGCTCCCCCATCATTGACATTTCAAATTCTCCCTGCATAACAAACATATAGATTTTGGTCCCCTTTACTATTTTGGGTCCTTAGGGGTTAGTATACACATTCTTAGTTATTTTAGCAATTTATTATTGATTAAAAAAAACTAATCATAATGATTAACACAAACCCAAACAAATTTTCCATAGGGAACACCTACATGTTTTATTAAACATTTATTTACTGTATGACCATGTTTCATGCAGTAAAAACATTTTGTTCTTGAAAATGTAGGTTTATAGGTTTTATTTTTAAAATTGTTCACAAAAGATTTTTGAAAACTTATTTGTTTAGATTATTTTACAAAAATAGTCTTTTGTTTTTCTAGACTTTTTCTAGGGATAAAACCAAGTCCAGTTTTACTAGAACTTTCTATTTGAGAATTTAAAATTGTATCAAGATGCACACTTGATTTAGAAAACTTTGAAATTACTTTTTCAAGACTAGAAATTTTGTTTCCTAAACTTTCACAATTTTCACAAATTTTTCTTTTTGAAATCGTTTCTAATTTTTCTAAATTAGATTTCAAAGATTCTTTTTCCTTTTCTGCATCTTGTAATTTATTTTCCAAAATTTGAAAGTTATTCTTCAAGGTTGAGTGTTTTTTGGATAAATCATCAAAGTTTTGAAAAAGCTCTTGAAACGCATCATGTAAATCATCGTAATATTCAGAATTACTTACCCATGATGATGTTTCAAGATCTTCATTAGCCATTAAGCAAAGATTTGCCTCCTCTTCTTCTTCACTTTCACTAGCGCTGCTTTCTGAAGTGGTTGATGCACTATCTTCCTAGGCTATATAGGCCTTCTTTTTCTTTCTAGACATCTTCTTACACTTAATCTTTTCTTTTTCATCTTTCTTTGAAAAGGGCATTCGGATTTGATGTGGCCCACTCTATTGCACCCGAAACACTTGAAGTTTGAAGAAGGATTGCTTTTCTCCTTCTTTTGATTTTGATTTTTCTTGTTCTTTAGAAACCTGGAAAACTTTTTCACTAACAAAGAAAAATCATCATTAGTGTTCTTACCTTCGTTTTCATCGTCAGATTGTTCTGCTTTGAATGCGAGAGTCTTCTTTTTGTAGTTCTCCTCTCTATTCTTTAGTCTTTGAAGCTCAAGTTCATGTTCTCTGAGTTTTCCAAATAAGGTAGCCATATCCATCTTGGTAAGGTCTCTTGATTCTGTAATTGCTGTGACCTTTGGCTGCCAATTTCTGTCCAAGGACTTTAAGATTTTCGTGTTAAGCTCTTCTTTGGCAAAGCTTCTTCCCAAGGCTTCCAAGTGATTTACTATGTGTGTAAATCTTGTTTGAAAGTCTCCGATGCTTTCATTTGGTGCCATGGTCAAAAGCTCATATTCTTGTGTCAAGGTATTTTTCCTTGTACGCTTGACTTTTTCTGTTCCTTCATGTGTGACTTCTAGTGTGTCCCACATTTCTTTGGCAGTTTTGCACCTGGAAATCCTGTAAAATATTTAATGTTAGTGCGGAAACAATAGCATTTCTTGCCCTTACATCGTATTGAGCTCTCTTGTTTTCATCTGGTGTCCACTGTAGAAATTGTTTTGGTGTAGGTCCTTCAACTAGCATTATTGTTGGTATGAACGGATCGTTTTGTACTGCATTCCAAACTCCATAGTCGAGGGTTTGAAGAAAAATCTCCATTCTTGCCTTCCAGAACGGATAGTTGTCTCCTTCAAAGAGTGGTGGTCGGTTGATTGACGCTCCTTCCCTGTATATTTGATTTTGCATAGACATCTCAAGAATCTTTTAGAAATACCTTATCAAACCAAGCTCTGATACCACTTGTTGTCAAGTAGCATCAAGAGGGGGGGTGAATTGATGGAATAAAAATTAAAACTTTAACTCTTATTTAATTCAAATTTTAACCCTCTTGAATTAATTAGTCTAGTAGATATTTAATAAAGCGCAACGGAAAATTTAAAAGATAAGGGAAAGAAGGAATAACACAGGAATTTATACTGGTTCGGGTTAAATCCTTAACCCTAATCCAGTTCTCAATCACCTCAACCTGAGATGATCACACACTCTTATATCTTTAATTTATCAGAATTTTTACAACCACTAATCACAAGTAAAACATGCAAAAATACAGAAATTAAATATTAAACCTTTCAATCTCTTAAAACCCACAAGAGATTTCCAACCCTTCCTTGAGTCCCACAAGGAATGAAATACCTTCCTTGAATCATACAAGGAAGACAAAAACACCTCCTCTGAACAGCCTTAGAGGATGATTATAATCAAAATAGAAATCACCTGGAGTGATGCTTTCAAACTGTAGCACCGGCTCTGCTTAGAGTTTCCTCAAGATTTTTCACAGAAAATTTAATGCACAGAAAAATTATTCTCACTTTCAAAACATGAAATTACGTGGCTCAAGATACTCAGAGAAAAAGTGTAAAGCTTTTCAGAGAAAAATGTATAAAAGAACGTATGAATGTAGTATCTTGAAAAATCTTGATATCCTTATTAAATAATCAAAATATTCTCAAATAAAATATTTTTTATTTTATTTTAATTCGAAATCAAATTTTTACTCTATTTAGAGCCTCACAACGTTCAGAAAATAAAATCCAAGATACTCCTTTATTTTAGGAGAATTTTTCGCAACGTTTATTTTTAAAAAATCTTCGAACATAATCGATTATGTTATGGACATAATCGATTATTCCCGAGAGAAATACTTTCAGTTTTGAAATAAATAATCGATTACTTAATCGATTATTCCCGCAAGTTTTTCATTTTTCAAAATGCATAATCGATTACTTAATCGATTATTCTCGCAAGCTTTTCATTTTTCAAAAAGCATAATCGATTACTTAATCGATTATTCCCGCAAGCTTTTCATTTTACAAAAAGCATAATCGATTACTTAATCGATTATACCCGAGACAAAATTATTCTTAAAAATTTTTCATAAACATAATCGATTATATTCTACATATAATTGATTATTACAGTGAGTTTTATAATTTTTCGAAAATAGTTTTCTTGAGAAAACACTCTGAGCTGAGTGATGATTACCTTTGACATCATTCACTCCCAACTGTAAACTAAGTCTTTTATGTCTTTGAGCTTGCTTCCAACTTGAGTTTTCTTGATGTCTTGATCCTTGAATTTCTTGATCATTATTAAAATACTTGAATTACTTGTATAGAGTTGTCAAATCTTCAAAGAGTGATAGTATTTTTTATATCGAAAGATGAATTCGAGAAAAAAAAAAACTAAAAAATGTAAATATTGAAAATAATATTGAAAATAATAAAAATAGAATAATATTATTTATTATTAAATTTTTTTAATTATTTTAATATTTTAAAAAATTTATTATTATATTAAATAAAATATAAAAATATATATAATTTAATATTATTATTAATAAATTTCCAAGTTGTTTTAAATCTATTATTATAACAAAAAATAAAATAGTAAAATATTATATTAATATTATTTAATATTTATTATTAATAATTATTTATTATTTTAATATTATATTAATTATTTATTATTATAATAATATAAAAAATATTTTAATAATTTTAATATCATTAATTGATTATGTAACATAATATTATAGTATTTTATATTACATAATTGATTATTTCTTTTACTGGATTATTTTTTCACATTTCTTCACTTATAACGGAAAGATAATAAAATTATTTTTTCTTGAAATTTATGTTTTTATGTTACGATTTTTATATTGTTTTTTAAATACATGTTTCTATCTTTCCGTCCTCAGATTTAAATACATGTTAAATATTAAATTTGATAGATTAAAATAATTTTTTTGAATATTATTTTTAAGTTTTAAATTAAATTTTTAAGTATTAAAATTATATTTTAATAAAATTTTTCTTAAGGTTTATTATTTAAATTTAAATTGAATTTGAAGAATTATAATTGGAAGGAATTAACAATTTAAATAAATGAGATATTTGATATCTATAAACCACATTATTTAATAAAAAAGAAATTACTTTCAGTCTAAAAGTTCTTTAATAGCAATGGAGAAATATTAATATGAACCAATTTTTTTAATTCAAATAAAAAAAAATTAAAAAAATGAGATATTTGATTTTAATAAATCATATTGCTTAATAAGAAAGAAAATAATTTATATCTCAAATCTGTTTTGTGTTAGCAGTGGGAGGATATATATTAATCATGAACTAGCATTATTTAATTTTTGAAAAATAAAAATAAAAAGTGTAAATGAATGAGATATTTGATTTAATAAATCACATTATTTAATAAGAAAGTACTTACTTTCATTTCTAAAATAGGTTTTAAGTAAGAAATTACTTTCATCTTAAATTGTTTTTATTTTTTATCGATAAAAAAAAATTTGACAATAATTATAAATACATATTACAAAAATAAATAAATAAATAAAATATTTGATATTAATAAATCACATTATTTACTAAGAAAAAAATTACCTTAGTCATTTGGAGGATATATTATTCATGAATAAACATTTAATTTGGGAAGTAATAAATGTAGGAAAATTTTGGAATTAAATTTGTAAGATAAAAATTACAAATTCACATACTTGTAGGATTAAAAGTGGATTAAAGATAAAATACAAATTTAAAAATAAAACTGTCTAAAATTTAAATTTTATGATTAGAAACTCCATTAACAAAAAAACAGAAAAAACACACTGAAGCTAAGCTATACAGCCAGCGCCAGTGTGTTCCTTTTCCTCCATACACTCTCAAGACCTTAACTTGACCACCCTTTGAGTCTCTCTCATATGGCCACCGCCGAACCACTGCAGAACGGCACCGCCGGAAACCTGCTCTCGCCGGACAATGTCTCCGCTGCACAACCGCCACCAGAGATGGAGGCTGACACCACCGCGGCTGCCCCTCCTCCGGAGAGGAGATGGCCGGGGTGGCCCGGTGACTGCGTGTTCCGTCTCATCGTGCCAGTGGGGAAAGTTGGGAGCATCATAGGGCGCAAGGGAGAGCTTATAAAGAAGATGTGTGAAGAGACACGATCTCGCATTCGCGTTCTCGACGCTCCTCTTGGCACTCCTGATCGAATTGTAAGTCTCAATTGCACCTAATCCCTCTCTCTCTCTGTCTAGGGTTTTCATTTCTTTTCGCTGTCTAGGGTTTTCCTTTTACACCCCTTTCTCTTTTTCAAAATTTAAAATTTTATACTTTTATTCCACCTCTTTCTAGCACCATGGAAGTGATTGATACCCTAAAAGTAGTCATTTTTATTTTGTGCTTTCTTCACTGCTTGTTCTGTTCCCTTTTCTTTAATTTCCATGCTAATGTACCATATCCAGCGCGTGATTGTTCTAGCTCAATCAGTTGTTTCGAGTTGGATTATGAATATGCAATTGCTTTAAATATTACCCTAAACACGAGCTTCCATCCTGTGAAGGATTCTAGAATCTTTCTAAAAAAATTCTATGCTAATGTGCTTCCACTTCTCTTGTTTAGGAAGCCATGGTGATAAAATATATACTTTATTTTTTATTCTGTCAAGTGTATATTTATTTCAATACAATAGAAATCAAAATTATGAATTTTAGGGTTTAATTAGTATGCTTTTCAAGTTTAATTGTTACAAAGTTCAATAATTTTCCAGTACATTCGTTAAAATATAGATATAATTGGAATTTATTTTTCGTTACTTTTAATAACCTATCAATTTTTTGTTAGGTCTATTTTTTCTTTTCATTGTGTTTTTCATTTTCTGCTTTATTTATGCATTCCTCTCATTTAAATGTGTTTTGATTGGTGTTAATTTTGGGTTTTATTTTCGGTTTCGTTGTTCAACTTCAATTTTATCATAACTTATTACAATGTGGCGTGTCTTTCATTTCATGTCAGTGTTGTTTTCTATTCTTGCTCATGAGGATTATCAGTGTGGCCCCTGTATAGAATCTCCATCTGTATGTGCCTAGAATGTTATTTAGCTTCCTGTAGAAAGTGAATGGAAGTTGACTCTATAGTTTGGTTACTTTGTATGTTGCAGTTCAAATGAGAAAAGTATGCATGCATACCAACTATTTTGTATGTTTTCCTTTAATGGTGGCCTCTATTTATTTGTGTATTTGTTTCTGTTTTATACTTAATTCGGTTAGATTTTATTTTTATTTTATTTTTTTATATTTCTCATAGGTACTTGTATCCGGGAGGGAAGAGCCTGAGGCAGTTCTTTCCCCTGCAATGAATGCCGTGATAAGGATATTCAAGCGTGTCTCTGGATTATCGGAAACTGATGCTGAGAATAAAGAATCTGCTGCTGGTCTTGCATTTTGTTCCATCCGTTTATTGGTTGCATCGACACAGGCTATCAGTTTAATTGGAAAGCAAGGCTCGTTAATCAAATCTATTCAGGAGAGTACCAGTGCTTCTGTTAGAGTGCTGTCAGGAGGTATGCTTCCAATTATCTACATGGATCTAACGCAATGATATGACTTTCTTCTGCATGCAAATCCTTTAATGCACACAGACATATATTATGGGGGTTTTAATGTAGAAAAACAATGATATTTAAGGCTGTCCTTAATTGTTTATGAAATTTAAATTCTGTGTTGGATGCTTTCTTTTTATGATTTCTGTGTCAGAGATATTGTCTGCTACCACTGATTTTGTGGTTGAGAATGATTTTATTGAAATTTCTGCACTAAGCAAATGCAGTTAATGTTTGTTGCTCTCATTTTGTTTATTTGAGTAGTGTTGACATTTTCATCTTGGCTGAAGAGACAGTTTTTCTTCAAAGTAGATTGCAAGATTTTCTTATTGTGATCGTCTATTGAGAAATTTAAATGAACAATTAATTAGCTGTCTACTGATTAGTGATGAATGTGTGCTGTAACCACCATCGACTTCCGTCGTCTTTTCAAATATTGCATGTGCATGTTAAGAATTATAGGTCTATGTAGTGAAGAAGGTCAAGAGAGAAAGAGAGTTCAAGGTAATAAAGGGGTGTTTGGAAGAGCTTATTTGAGTTTATGAAAATAGCTGGACTTCCATAAGCTCTTTACAACTCAATTCAGTAAGCTTTTTGGTGGAGCTTATCAAAATAAGCTATTTTTAGCTCATTCCTGCCACTTGCAACTTACTCTATCTTATCATTTCTCATTTATGCAACTCTCACCTTTTTTTTTTTTCTATCCTTTTAGAGATCAATATTCACAACCCTAGTGTATTATTGGATGTATAACAGTATATAAAACTTGTCTATGAGTTTGGTCAGTAATTTCTCGTCACAAATAACCTCTGATGTCTTTTTCCATTATCCCGCTTCTATCCTATGTGTGATTTCCTCATCAATTTTTCTATTATTTTTTAATATTGAGTCTAGATATTCTAACTTGGAAACTTTTGGTGTGACACCTTAGCCCAATTTTACTTCTAAGTAGTATTTCTCTTGTCTCTTTGTTAAAATTGCAATGCATATGTTGTCTAACTTCAACTTATGTGAAAACCTTTTGTTTTTGAAGTCTATTTCCAAAGCTCAAGTTTAAGTTAACTTCTTTCTCTTGATTCCTTCATCAAAATTATGTCATTTGCAAAAAATACAATTAGGGAAAATCTTGTACGTCCTAGGTAAGTATGTCCAAAATTAGATTAAAGTTAAACAAGGACCTAAGGTTGAGCCTTCATGTAAACTTATCTAATATCCCTAGAGGGAAGTCCTTAGTCTCAACTCTTGGAGTTTTCAAGTGGTATTTGTCACATGTCTTGCATAGCCATGATATAAGCCACGAAATAAAAATCATATACAAGTCTCTTTCTTTTTGCTTGAGTATCTTTCCATCATCAACCCTTATAAAATATAAATTACTTTTGTTGTAGACCTTCATAGCAAAAAACCAAATTAATTCTCTGAAATCCTTGTCTCTTGTCTCAACTATGTTCAATCACCTTTTTCCATATTTTCATAATGTAACTCATAACTTTTACATCTCGGCAGTTTAAACAATTCTAAATATCTCCCTTTTCTTAATTATTGGAACCAAAATACTCTTCCTTCCCTCACTGACATTATTCTCCTATACACTTCCGTTAAATAGGTTAGTGAGTTAAATGATACCTTATTCCCTATACACTTCCGTTAAATAGGTTAGTGAGTTAAATGATACCTTATTCTCCTATACAATTCCATTCTTAAATAGGAATAACATTTAGACTGATAGCTTTTCCATTATCTATCCTTTTAAGGGCTTCTTTACTATTCTACCACAGTAAGCCAAATTTTGTTCGTCCTCTTGGATTTCTAGTCCTTCCATATTAAAAGCCAATCTTTGTCCATAGTTGAAAAGCTTATAAAAATAATTCTACTATCGCTCTTTGATTTCTTGATTTGTGATCAAAACTTTCCCTTCATCCTTAATACATTTTGATCCAAATCTTTTGTTTTTCTTTCTCCATATTAGTAAGCTTATATATCTTACTCTCTTCGTTCTCTATCTTGAGATCTTTGTAAAATTCTTCTAACGTTTTAAATTGCACTTCACTTACATTACAGTTTTCCTTGTATCATTTCTAGCATTCCCCAGAAAGAAATATCCGCCAATTAATAAATTTATATTATTTTGTTATATAAATGGAAATGTTCTAGAGTTGTTCAAGAATATGATTCTCCTCCTACTTGCTAGTGAAATTTTCATATAATGTTGTCGTATGGTTGGGCATCAACCTTGTAGTCTTATATGGTAATTTCTTTGTATCTATCAACATGTGCATTAATGGGTATTGTGAATAGAAATAGTTGATAGTTGATAGTTAAATTGATTTTACCAACAGAAGTCCCTTTGGCTCTGCCCTGTTTACTCTAAATGCAATATTACTGTTCCCAGAACTATTCATTTCTTAAATTCGATATTTATTGTTAAATCTGGATGTGCATTAATGCTAATGATCATGCATCTTTTCTCATCTTTCATCATAGCATGGTTTCCAGTTTGCATGCAATGATTTAAACTATAATATATTATTTTAATGGCAAATCATTTTCATGAAGATGAGGTGCAATTCTATGCTACTGCGGATGAGAGGGTCGTGGAAATTCAGGGAGAAGCCTTGAAGGTCCTTAAAGCTCTGGAAGCAGTAGTTAGCCATCTGAGGAAATTTTTGGTTGATCATAGCGTTCTTCCCCTATTTGAGAGAAATGTAAGCTCCTAATTTTCCTCACCTCGAATTAGAAAATAACATTTTAGAGGGTCTCACCCTCTCCAACTTTCTAAAATATAGCGTTTTGTCCTTACTTTTTTATGTTCTGCTGATGACTGTTTCAAGGAAGTTTCCACATAAGATATGCACTGAGATTGTGCAGCTTTGTTGTGTTTTCAATTTTTAGTTTTCTGTTATGTTTGGCCTTTTCTGTTTTGGAGGATATTTTACACTTTTCTAAATGCACTCTTGCTGCCTTTTTTTTTTTTCTAGTATTATTTTCTTTTACTATATGTTGGTCTCAAGAAGTAAAATACAGAAGTCTGACTTAAGATAGAAATAACTTAGTTTTTAGGAAAAATTCCTGTACAAAAAAACAGGGTTTTTCCATTACACATGGTGTTTCCCCCTAACAAGGAATTTCCTCCTTCAAAACCCAAGCAATAACAGTTTGACACCTCAGTAAGTAGCCTTTTACTAGTTTAGAACACAACTTATAACTGCCTATATTGGAGTTAATTAAAATAACTACCCAATAATAATTTCGTAATACAGAATTATAAAAATAACAACCAATTGTGATATTTGAACGAAGGGACCAAGCTACAAAGATACTTAGAATTTGGGTTAAGGTACTAAGTCAATCCCACAAATTTGGGTTGTGTGAGGTGAGGATAAAACTTTATAAACTACATCTCTAGTTGATGTTGAAATAAGCACGACCCTCAAGTCTATATAATTAAGGCATCTCCAAAAGACTCTGCAATTAAGGCAAGCTAAGGATGACTGCAATTAGGGTGGCTTTTCAAACACACCCTCACTCCCAAGTGTATGGGCTTGGAGTGTTATAATGCAAATGGTTTAACAATGAATTTGGGTTAAATGCTTAACCCAATCTCACACACTGGCTTTTAAGGCGATTGCCAAAGCTGTATAAACTCTATTTAAATCATATGTTTAGTTGATATGAGACTAAACACATTCTGTCAAAGCTGCAATTGAGGCATTCCTCAAAGAGACCACAATTAAGATGGGCTAGGGGTGATCACAACTAAGGTGAGTTCCCATTAGAAACATATATCATGAAAGGTTACGTCAAATCACTAGCTTTCTCATTATTTTGTTTATGACGAATATTGTTTATAATATTAAATGGAATTGAATGTTATTGCTAATATATTAGAACCTATAAGGGGTACACGTACAAATTGGAGTGAACAGAAATAAGTTGGACTCTAATTTTCTCATTTTCTAGAATCATAATGTATTAGTAGTGTTAAAAATTGATGATTTTATCTGCTGCTTAGCTTTTATACATCTGTTTTTTGATCTATCCAGAAGGGTCGTAGGCTGTACCCTATTTCCTTCCCTTGTATGCTTCTCCTTTTTATACAATATATACATCAGTGAGTAGTGTAATACTCAATAAGTTATCAGAAATCTCAAGAAGTAGATAAGGAGTAGGTCCGACCACACTTATTTAAGAGTGCTAGTATAAATAGCACCACTTAATTTAATCTTGTGGTTGACTAGTTACCAAGTCAGAACTTCCTGCAAGGTGTTCATTAATTGCCTTCTTTAGCTCAGCCAAATCCTTCTACAATGGTAGGATGGCATCAAAACTGTCAACCCTTTCTCTCACTTCTCCAAAATGTCTGCAAATGCCTGGAGACCATGAAAAAATTTGGATCTTAGTTTCTCTGCATTCATCTCCTTCACATGCTTCACCATTCTTTCATCCTACTTAATAGAATTTTGTGTCAGGCCAATTTTTGGACTCGAAAAGTAACAGCTTTAAATAGAGATAGGAATAGTAGTTTTTAGGCCAGATTTAACTACAAATACAAGTTTCTCCCCTAACAGAGTATTCTCCTTCGACACACAAAGAATAACATCCATTAAATGCCTTTTACCATTCTGTAAGACAGTAACACAACATTACATACATATCAGGTACAACTTTCACATCATATTAGTTACCTATAACTTTCTAATCTGAAATTAATATAAAAATAGCTGTCTAGTAACTTCCTAATACAAAATTATAACTGCCAGAATCAGACTTTGACCTATCACTATATGAATATTTTGCTTTAAAATGTATATTTTCTTTGTTGAACTGCTACTTTATTTTTGTTAATATTGTGAATGTTGACTAAGAAAATGAGAAATATATTTTCTGATTTTTGCTAATACTTATACTTTTGTATGTGATTTCTGTGGTGTTTAAGTTCAATGCCCCAATCTCCCAAGAACGTCAAGCAGAGACCTGGTCTGACAAGTCATTGTTGCATAGTACTTCACGTTCCAGTGTATTTTCGGATATGCCTCTTTCAACAAAAAGGGATTCTATCTTAGCTGAGCGTGAAAGTCAATTGGACTCATTACTCCCTTCCTCCACTATGTCTCTCTATGGGCAGGATTCTTCACTTTCTGTTGTTCGTTCTTCAGGTCTTGGCCGTATTGGTGCTCCAATTGTTACTACGGTTAGTTTTACTAACCCCTCCCCATCTTTTCTGTTCATTTCCTTTTTGCATGGAATTTACTGGGGAAAGGGACTGATATCTATGATTGCCTCTATTTTGTCAAGTTGTACTTCTTGTTCCCATATAATCTGTGTTTAAACCTATTGTGAAAAGGTATATGTGTGCCTCTGTTTTGTCAAGTTTGACTACTTGTTAGAAAAGAATATGTGTGTATATATATACACACACTCACATAATGTGCGATTAAAACTATTTTGTGAAGTTTATTTTACTACTTGTTGCAAAAGAATATACATGAGTGTGACTGTATAACAGATGATGATGATCTGGCTCAAGGACTAGTTATGCTGTGGGTGTTTAAAATTTGTCATAGCTTATAACTTAATTTTTTCTGCAGTGAGCTAAAAGCAAATATGTGTTCTCATTCTTCAGTATATATATTTTGTTTATTTATTTATCTCTTCTGTTGATCTGTTGATAGTCATGGTACCCTTCATTCACCCAATAATTTCTGCTTTTTAGGTAATACAAACAATGCAAATACCACTATCCTATGCGGAAGACATAATTGGTATTCAAGGGACTAACATTGATTATATTCGCCGTACTAGTGGTGCTGTATTGACTGTGCAAGAGAGCAGAGTGCCTGATGAAATCGTTGTAGAAATAAAAGGCACCTCATCTGAGGTTCAAACAGCACAACAGTTAATTCAGGTAGGAGACTTCACAGGGCTTTTCTCCTAAAGAAGGAACTTATATATATTTCTGTTTCTGTTGCTCCTGTATGGTTATCATATTTACATAAGCATATCTGCATGATCGGATGTGGTGGTGGTTGTTATTTACGCATGGGGAGGTCTTCCCTTACATCTAAACTAGTTTGCTCATTCTGTAGCCATTAATGCTTCTCTTGGTAGAATTCTTTAGGGCTACTCGCTATTACTTGTTTTCCTCATCCTCATTTTCTTGGTTGAAGTCTTTTATTACTTAAGTGTTACTTGATGATAGTGCAATTTGAGTATTGAAAGACAATAAATTCAATTATGTTCGTAGAGAAGTAGGAAATGAAAGATGATTAAAAGTGTCCTTTTAGTTCTTTGTGTTTTTGCAAGAGTAGAAGCCTCATGAAAGCATGGTAATTTTGATTTCATATAAATCTGTACAAACTAAGTTGGAAAATTTTAAGTGAACATCTTACAATGTCTCTATTTTGTTGGGGATGTTAATAGTTGGGTTTTTCCCTTCATCACTTCAGCCTGAATAGGCCACAATTGTTTGGGAGTTTTGTTTGGCTTTGGCAGATGAATAGGACTAACTTTTAAAAGATAATTTCCATTCCGGAAGGGAATATGCTCATGCACAGGACAAATTAAGAATAAGTTAAATTTCTGATTATTTTTTCTTGTTTGTACTATTTGGAGTACTTACCATCAGGGTATAATTTCTATCGGAATTATTGATTGTTTTTGCTTTATCTTACAGAAATTGGTTCCTTTACATTGCAGGATTTTATAAGCAGTCACAAAGAGCCTGTCACTATAAGTTACGGCAGGCTAGATTCAGGTTCGAGGTCTTCATACTCCCAGTTGGGCACTGCATCACGCCTCCCGTCTTCGTTGTCATCACAACCATACACAGGATATGGAGCTTCTGGTTTAGGAGACTATAGTACTTTCAGGCTTTAAATTGGTGTATATTCAAGGGTACTCCATTTAGACTAGCTTCTTTCTAATTGGGTCTGATTGGAGAGGATTAAAATACTTGAGTATATCATGAAACCTCAGAAAAAGCTTGTTTTTATGTATTTCATTGATATCATCTTGTATCGTGAGTAAGTTTAGAGGTGGCCAGTAGATGAGAATTTTTATAGAAAATGTAATGAAATGTTATTTAGCCATTTTTATTATTTTCTTTTTGTTAAGTGCGCTTGTGGAGCAGGGGTGCAATTGAAATATATATATACTGTATTATTTGCTAGATATTTAAAATAGATAAAGTTTCATTAATTAATTAATTATGTTAAATTTATGTTTATCTTGACTTTCACATTTTCATAACAATTTTTCAACCTTTTGTTTTCTCATGTTTTTCCTTTTATCTCTCTCTCCCAATGCCTTTTTCTAAGTTATTGGCTCCATATATATATATATATATATATATATATATATATATATATATATATAAAAGAAATTATTTAAATGAAATTTGTAATTATAACCTTTTTCTTTAAATTGAATTAATTAATCAATTGTATATACATTCAACAAATTCGAATTTCTTCACACGCGTCATGAATCTTTTACAACCAAATAAATTATGTTAACTAACTCAATTAGAAAAAATTGAAAATATTTATAAAAGTAAAATAAAAAATACAAATAATTCAAGGTCGTTACATTGTACACTTATACTTTTGAAGGTTAATAGTTAATTTCATTTTTATAGGCTTTGTAGATGATATTTAGAGTGTGTTTGAAATAAAGAGTGAATTTGAGAGAGTGAAAAAAGAAATAAATAAAGAAAAAGTGAAGTTGTTTAGATTAAGAAAAAAAAAAATTAGAAAGAATAGAAAGTAAAATAGTATTATTTATTATTAATAACTTTTTTAATTATTTTTTAATATTTTTTAAAAATTTATTATTATTATAAATATATATATAATTTAATATTATTAATAAATTTATTAATTATTTTGAATTTATTATTATTATAAAATAAAAAAATATATTATTGTTAATATATTTTAAATTATTATTATTATAATAAAAAATAAAAAATAAGAAAATATATATTATTAATATTTTCTTTAATTATTTATATTAAAATAAAAATAAATAATTATTAACAATTTTATTTAATATTTAATATTTATTATTATTAATTTATTATTATTTTAATATTATATTAATTATTTATTATTATAATAATATATAAAATATATTAATATTTTAATATACATAATCGATTATGTAAAAAACATAATCAATTAGGTATGGGATTATGACTTTCATTATATTTCTTCACTTTTTATCCAAATAAATGTTTAGAAACTAAATTAATTACAGATTTTTGTGTGTCACAAATAGCGATGGATTTATTAAGGAATATTATGGAGTAAAGAAGGAGAAGTAAGAGATAAAGATGGAAAATGATGCATTTACGCCACTTAGAGAGATTTCAAGATAAGTAGTGAAAGTCATCACTTGAACCATGCTCAAAATAAGACCTCAAAAGAAGAAAGAATACTTAAGTTCAAGCTTAAAAGAAACTCATTATATTTTTTCAAATGAATCAAAGTTATTTACAATGAGTGAAACATCCCATTTAAAGATTATAAATGTATCTCTAGTGAAATGGAAATACAACTCAAATTAAATGCAAATATAGTGTCTTTTCCACTTGTTAAATCATACGCTAAGTCTTGAACTCCACCAATGAGAAGCTTCAAACGTGTCACATCATCCCCCTTCCATATCCAAACCTCATAATTAAATTCATTAGTGTGCCAAGTGATTATAAGTCATGATTACCTCATCACATGAGAAACATGTCCTAATGTACACACTTCCACTAACATGTGTCGTATAATTATAAGTTATTATTACCTCATCACATGGAAAACATGTCTTAAGCGTACAAGGAACACACTTGTTACACTAGTTCAACAAGGTACACCTAAGTACAGACAAAAGAGACGCTCCTAATGTAAATAAAGAGTGCACCATCCAACTCAAAGAAAATAGGTTTTAAAGTACATTACAAATAAATAGGAAACAAAGATAAAATAGAAGTAGGCTCCAACGTGCTCTTCTTTATTATGCTTTTAGTAATTCTCTTGAACCAACATTATGAATCTTCCTTAATATTCATGACTTCATCAAAGTTTAACCCTTAGTTTCTTATAATCAAACTTGAAACTTATTCATAAAAATAAAATAACTTAGCAACAAATAATAATTAAAAAACTTTTTAAATTGATTATATATTTTATCATTAAAAATTGTTTTTTAGTAAAAAAATTTAAAACCATTAATATTAGAAAAATAACTTTTCAGTATATTATTTCACATTATATATTATATATCAATGGTATTGTAATAAATATTTCATTTAATATTGGTTATACTATTAATCAATGTTAAATGGTACTCTTTTTATATTGGTTATAAGAAAAGTGTTTAAAATCTATTAAACCACCAGTAAAATCTCTTTCTTTTTCTTCATAATTTCTTATTGTTGCCATGTTCAAAGTTTCTTCTCCCACGATTTTTTGTCTAGAATAAGTATTATGTAAACATAATTGTTTATTTATTTTTAATATATATCTAAAATTATTAAATAGTAAATTTGCTTTTGTTTTTATATAAATTATATTTTATTTTAAGATTTTTGGAATATTCAATTCACTTTTTTGGTTTTTAATAATATATTATTTTAATTTTTTATGTCTAAATTTAATATTTAATAATAATTTTTAAATATAATTGTAATTATTATAGTTAAATATTAGTAACATTTATTTATTACTTGATAAAATATTAAATTAATATATTTTAAAAAATTAAATTAATAAACTTAAAATAAAAGATAAAAATAATTTTAAAATATATTTAACTCTTTTGAGAAAAAAAACTATGATAACCCGCGTAAAAGAGGCGTATCCAGCAAGTCGTGCTTAGTCGATCTTTCACTTTCAGTTTCAACCAATATTTATAAATCCCTCACACGGCCTTAGTGGTTAATCGAAACCCACTCACTCGCTTTCTCTAAGTTCAAATGACGACGGAGCAGACCAAATTCAGCGTGTTGTGCAGCCTCTTCACGTGGATGCAGCGGAGCAAGTCGGCGGCGAAGAAGCGCGCCAAGTTCCGCAAGTTCCTCGACGCCTTCTGCATTGACCGCAACTTCTTCCCTGCCGTTCGCCTCATTCTCCCCAACCTCGATCGCGAGCGCGGCTCCTACGGCCTCAAGGAGTCCGTCCTTGCCACCTCCCTCATCGACGCACTCGGCATCTCCCGCGACTCCCCCGACGCCCTTCGCCTCGTCAATTGGCGCAAGGGCGGTGCCGCCACCGGCGCCACCGCCGGCAATTTCGCCCTCGTCGCTGCCGAGGTGAGCACACTGCGCCGTTTTGTCTGTTTTAGGGTTCTGTAATGCCGAGGTGCGCTGAAAAGTGAAATGTTGTTGGTTTTGACCCAGGTGCTGCACCTCAGGCAAGGGACCGCTCCGGGTGAGTTGACGATAAGGGAATTGAACGAGTTGCTTGACCGGTTGGCTTCCAGTGAAAACAGGTGCATTTGTATTGTTGTTTACAGTTTCGCACTTGATTGTTTTCTGTAGCATATTTAGGCATTACGTGAGGTTGCGTAAGTTCTAATAGTAGGAAAAGTTTGGAAATTTTGAGAAAAAAACTGAATGAACTTTGAAGTTGATGTGAAAAGCTCTCCTTGTGGCAACCAGGAGTTTTTGGAACATGATGGGATATCTGATAATAACTGGCAATGGGATTATTCTTAAACATGTCCGTAAGGTGTTTTCAGCTTACTTCAATAAGCCCTTCAAAATAGCTTAGGAAAGTGATTTACTACTTGTATGAAAATATTTTAGCTCTATTTCCTCTTTGATTATAGAACAACTTATACATAAGTGCTTCCATGATAAGTACTTATTTAGTAAATGCTTGATTAAGACTGATTGAATTAATTTCTCTATAGACACTTATAAAAGAAGACAATTCGATGGTAAAATGAATTGAATGTTTCTTATAAGCTAAAATTATCTAGAAATATAACCAAATTATAGTATATAAGTAGGTGTTAACTTCATTTTATAAATTGATTTTGTGAAGTTGAGTTATAGATTAAGTCTATTTTTTAGGATGGTATTAAAGTATAATGTAGTAAGGTTTATTGGGTTTATCGTACCACTTGTTATCTGATTACTCACAAATATTTAGTTCCACACTCGATATTCAATTCTCAACATGAGGGGGTATGTTACCGATTAGAGATATGATTATATATATATATACACACACATGAGGGGGGGGTGTTACTGATTAGAGATATGATTTATATATATATATATATATATATATAGGCGTGTGTTATAGCTGAGTGAAAAACTCGAGCTTTTTTCCTAAAAAGTTCAGGTTCAAGTTGGTATCAAAATGGGTTCCAATTCTGCTCTGCTATGCCAGTCACTGTTGCTGTTGGCCACCAGCCATCACCATCAGTCGTCAGCCACCATTGTCAGCCAAACTTTGTTAACAGCTTTGGTTACTGGTCTTGGTCTCTTTAGATGTCAGAATTTGAGTTATGAGATCAATGCTATTTGTTGATTCCAAGGGAGTATATATGTTTATACCAGATTTTTTTATCTACCAAATGTGTAGGTTCTTAACAGCCTGCAGATGGGATTGAATAATATTGTTTGCACTTTTTATTGTGCCTCATTGTAACTTCCTTTTATATTGAACCAGAAGACCTTATCTCCCCACATACTTGTCTAATATGTTGCTAGTATGTATGACGTTTTTTCCGTTGAACTGGGTATGTTAGAATATTTTAATGTTCTTAGGCTCCACCATTATCTATGTTCTTTTTTTTATTTAACATGATTCTTAATGGCATGATCATTGTTACAGGGCTGAGAAAGTTTTGGTTCTTTCTACCCTTATACAAAAAACAAATGCACAGGAAATGAAGTGGATTATCATGATAATCCTGAAAGGTGTTTTTCATTTATACTAGGAAATTGATTTAATATCTTAAAATTAGCTTTGAGCCTATAACTAAATTTTGTTGCAGATCTAAAGCTGGGAATTAGTGAAAAAAGCATTTTTCATGAGTTCCATCCCGATGCAGAAGACTTGTTTAATGTTACCTGTGACTTAAAATTAGTATGTGAAAAGCTTAGGGATCGGAATCAACGTCATAAGAGGCAGGTTAGTTGTGATTTAGAAAAATAGTTTGAAACATTTTATAGGCGTCAATGATAGCAATTAGTACCTTTATATTTCTTTGAACTTGAGCTGTAAATGATCCTAGCTAGAGCTGAAGAACTCTCGCATTTTGGGTTTTGTATTCTTATTGGGGGCAATGTGTTACATCATGTAAATTTCAATGGTTAACTAGCCTATATTTTCGCCAAGTCTCTCCAAGGCCCGCTGGTAACATTCATATGAAACAAACTTGATGCATGGCTTATACGTCCTAGCTTGAGGGTGTGGTTTGATATGTGAATCAATTGGTATATTTTGTATTAGAATAGGAAATGGTGTATGTATTTGTTGTAAATAGATGTCAGTCCCTAAAGTATAGGATTTGGTTTTGTAATGTTTTCTATATAAATCCATGAGGCTGAGAGAATTTGTCAATTCATTCCTTATTATCAAGGGTCTGAAGTATTTAATCTAATATAAAGATTGAAATATACATGAAAATTCCTATCTGTATATTGCTTGTTAATATGCTTTGTATAATCATTCTTAAATCTTCTTTCTTCTGTAGGATATTGAAGTTGGAAAAGCAGTGCGCCCCCAATTAGCCAAGAGAGTTGCTAATGCCACTGAAGCATGGAAGAAGGTTTACATCGCTAACCCTTTAATCACTCACTTATGCCCCCACAAAATCACTTGTCATTCTTATCCCTTTCCATGGCTATGTGACATGGAGATGGAGAACATAGTGCAATGTTTAGGATCTGATAAGCACCTAAGCACTTGGAAAACCAACCCTTAAATTGCAATGTTTAGGATCTGATAAGCACCCAAGCACTTGGGAACCCACCCTTAAAAGCTAGCTGTTAAGAGGAAGAACTAACACTTAAATACTCTACTAAGCATTCCGTACTACTTATGTGAGACTTAAGCACACCATAGCACCGTAGTTCTTATCTTAGCACCACCCATTAGAGTCAATGTCGCGGTGGCTCACACCATACAACAATTCATTCCGTGAAACTTCACTAAACTCATTAGTGAAAATCCTCCACTGATCAAAACCCTCTGTCGGTATTTCCCTTTGAGACACCAGCAGCCATATTTTGATACCAATTGATAGGCACTTAAACAATTAGTGAACCAACCCTCAAAAGTATACGTATAGGGGGTAGAACCAAATACTTAAATAATCCACTGGGGCATTTCATACTAATTATTGTGGGACATAAGGCACTACATAATACTTGAGTTCCTATCAATTTCATGAATAGTAAGTTTATTAGTTTGGTACTTATCACTCTTCATTTTGTTCACTGTTTTGTTTAGTTTCATGGGAAGGAAGTGGTTGTTGAGTGCAAATTTGATGGTGACCGAATTCAAATTCATAAAAATGGAACTGAGATACATTTTTTCTCAAGGCAGGTACATGTATGTGCTTTATATCTAATGTATTTTATTTTTATTAGTTTTTACTTCAGCCTGTGGACTGTGCCTTCCCTGTATGTATGCTAATTCTGAACTTGAAAACCCTATGAATGCTTGGTGAAATGCTTTATATTTTATCTAATAACTTATATGTTGAAGAAGCAGCATAATACAGTAAGGAAGGAATTCTCTTTGTTTTTCTTAGGTTTTCCATTTGCCTTGGTATTTCTGAAAATGTTATAATATTATTCAATTTATTTCTTGTAGATTTTTTTTTTCTCAAGAAAGATATTTACTTTGACAAGTTCCGATAAAATGCAGTTGTTATATACTTTTTCATCTTTGCAGGAATTTTATTGATCATTCTGAATATTCATATGCAATGTCAGAAATCATAATACAAAATGTTCTTGTAGACAGGTGAACATTTATAGTTATTTTTATTAATTTTCTTTTTATTTCAAATAATTTCTATCCCATTTGTTTATTCTTCTTGATGGGAAGGTGCATGCAACTATAACTTGGAGGGGCTATGTCTGATATGATAATGTTTATAGAACAAAAGTAGAGTATGTATGTTTCTGAAATAGCTTATGTATTTTTTCTTTCGGTCCTTGTGATCTTTCTTAGGTGCATCCTTGATGGTGAAATGTTGGTATGGGACACATCCTCGAAACGTTTTGCCGAGTTTGGCTCAAATCAAGAAATAGGCATGTACTTTAATATGGTTTGATCACATCAACCCTTTGTTTGTTTCAGAAGAAATTGAGAAGTGAGAAAATGAAGAAAGTGTTAGTCCTTTTGGGAAGAAAGGAGGCATAATGATTGTGGGGCCCACCTAAAATTACAATTATAACCTTTTTATTTTTTTCACCATGTCATAAAATCTACATATATTAAGGGTAATTATGTCTTTATAAGGAAAACTTATCTTCTTTCTCCACTCTTTTATCCAAATAGATGAATGGAGAGAAAACTGAACTTCTCCTTGTCTTCTACTTCTTTTTATCCAAACACCTTAAAATCTATTTTATTTTCTTTCTTCCCTACTTCTCTCTTTCCTACTTCTCTCTTGATCCAAACAAAACATAAATCTTTGATTTTCTGTAACACTACCATTTAATATTTTTCTGTTTTTGGCAGCCAAGGCAGCAAGAGATGGACTTGATAGTGATAGACAGGTTATCTATTTGTAACTTTTTTTTTTTATGAGAAACTATCAAGTTCAATTTTAACCTTTTCTTGGTCCTTTCTTGATGCAGTTATGCTGTATCCTTGCATCTGAGTATTTCAACCATTAATTCCAGCTATCAGAAAATTTTATATGGTTTTGGTTTTAATGAAAGCATGAATATCTGTTGGTGATGAATATTTTATAATGGAAGAAAAATCTATATACAATATGCCTTGACTTGAGAGTGGCGGCTAGATGTTGCATTTGACATCCTTTATTTTGGAGATACTAGCGTGATTCATCAAACTTTGAAGGAACGACATGAGATTTTATGTAAAATTGTTAGGCCAATGAAGGGTCGATTGGAAATTTTGGTACCTAATGCTGGTATCAATAGTCATCTTTCTTCAGGTAAGATTTACTCGTGAACAATTTGTCTTGTCTTGTGTACTTTAAGTAGTTCCCTATCATTTGCTTGTAATAATGTCCATTGAGTTGTTAGATAAATAAAGCTTTAATATAGTACTCGAAATGAGTGTATACGAGAGAAAGTAGGAATAACATCTATTATTTTTTGAGACAACAAGCAACCTATGCTACATTATGGTGTGTTTGTTTAGTTAGTAATAAAGGGGATAAAGGGGAACTAATTTTGTGTGTTTTAAGTGTCTTGATGAGAAAGACGTGAACTAATTAAGCTTGGTTAATGTAATGATTACACTTTCTCTATCCATCTCCTTTGAATCACTATTCATTTCATTGTCATGTCATTTCAAATCATCAATATATTTTTGTTATTATGGATTTGCAATTTTTAATCTTGAGTTTGCATAAATAGTTCTAATGGCAATATGTGTATCTTTGATACTACTTTACTATAGAAAAGATAGTGAACAAGAGAAAACTATAGTTCTATTTCTTGATTAAAATAGTATAAGAATGTGTTATTTATAGAGAACTTAGAAAATTCCTAACTATCCTACTTATATAATTATAGAGAATTTCTCAACTATTCTAGTAATAATTGTTGAAATATGGATATAAATATTATACATTTAATGTCCAATAAATATAGATTTGACTGTAAGAAATCCCTAAAATTAAGGGATTTTGATTAGGAGTTTATTTGGAAGATTTTGTCCTCATTTAGAGTCTTTATTTCAGGAGATTTATTTCCTATTATTAGGATTTAGGTTTTCCTTTAAATACTCATGTATTATTTCTTTTTCATATCAAGAATAATAATTCCATTGTAATTACATTACTGCCTACACATTTTCTAATATGGTATCGGAGCTCTAGGTTTTTTCCTGGAGCCCTGGTCTCTGTATTTTTCTTTTCTCTCTCTTCTACGGCCTTCATTGCCATTTTATCTTCAAAAGGTGTAGCCTTAATTGCTACAATTTATCATAACAGCCTTTATTGCTGTTTTTTCTCTCTTTGTAAAATCACCCATTAGACAATTGGTTGTTGATTTGCATTTCCATGATGTCTGATCTAAAATCCACTGGGGAATTACAAGGCATTAGAGCTTTATGCAGATTAAACGAGAAAAACTTTCTCAAATGGTCCCAATTTGTTCGGACCTATCTCAAGGGGAAGGGGTGTCTTTCTCATATCCTTGAAAAGGGTCCAAGTGAGGACAATCCAATATTTTCTTCATGGGATGAAAAAGATTCCATGATCATGTCCTGGTTATGGGATTCCATGGAGTCACACATCAGTGACACATGTATGTTCCTTAATACAGCAAAGGATATATGGGATTTCATCAATCGCACATATTCTAAGGCAAATGATGCAGCTCAAGTGTTTGAGATAAAAGTAAAAGTTGCTGCTGTTAAACAAGGAACCAGAGGAGTAACTAAGTATGCCACTCAGCTGCAAAATTTATGGCAAGAACTTGATCATTATCGAGTCTTTGAAATGAAGTGCACAGAGGATGCAATTCTTTTAAAGAACTTTATAGAAAAAGATCGAGTATATGATTTTTTGGCTGGATTAAATCCTGAATTTGATCAGGTTAGGGTTCAAATCCTTGGAAGAAGGGAAACACCGTCCTTAGAGGAAGTTATTTCTAGTGTTCGTGCAGAAGAAAGTAGGAGAAATGTCATGCTTAAGATTCAACCAGTGGATGAATCTGTATTGGTGGCTAAACCAGAATTACTGCAAGGAGGAAAGGGACAAAATATCAATACTCAGTGGAAAGAAAACAAAGATAATTTATGGTGCACTCATTGTAAAAAGCCAAGACATACAAGGGAGAAATGTTGGAAGCTGCATGGCAAACCTCCAGGAAAGGAATGGGTGAACCATGGAGGGATGAGAAAACCTCAAGCTCACATGGTAAAACAATCAGAGAATGAAGAAAATTCAATTGAGGGAACACTCAATATTCAGGAGATAAAAAGACTGAAAGACCTACTCGAAACTCTTGAGAAATCTTCTGAATCATCTTCTCTTGCTCTCTCAGGTAATGTTTTTTGTATGAGTGTCTCATATAATGATAACTCTTGGATTGTGGATTCAGGAGCTACAGATCATATGACATACTCATCCCAACTTTTTCAGTCTTATACTCCATGTCCAAGCAATAAGAAAATTATTGTTGCCAATGGCTCTTTCGTCACAGTTGCAGGATATGGAGATATCTGTTTATCCTCCAAAATTACTCTTAAAAATGTTCTACATGTCCCAAAACTTTCAACAAGTCTTATCTCCATAAAAAGGCTAACGAATGACTTCAATTGCCTTGCAATGTTTTCCCCATCTTTGTGTGTTTTTCAGGAACAGGACTCAGGAAGGAGGATTGGACTTGCTAAGGAAAGAAATGGACTCTACTACTTTGAATCATCTCAAGAACCCAAAGGTGGCCAACCCATGTCTCTACTTAGTGTATCAAATAAAAACACTCTTTGGTTGTATCATTGTCGCTTAGGACATCCATCATTTTTTGTTTTAAAAATTATGTTTCCCCATTTATTTGAAAATTTAGATATTTCAAAATTGCATTGTGAGGCTTGTGAATTAGCTAAACATACTCGTGTATCTTTTCCAATTAGCAATAATAAAAGTTCACAACCTTTCCAATTAATCCATAGTGATATATGGGGACCATCTACTATACCTAATATTTTTGGGGCTCGTTGGTTTGTAATCTTTATTGATGATTGTACTAGAGTTACTTGGCTCTATTTACTTAAACAAAAATCTGATGTGAGCACTATTATCCCAATTTTCTATTCAATGATACAAAATCAATTTGGGGTCAATATAAAAATATTTAGGTCTGATAATGCTAGAGATTATTTCAACCAAACTGTGTTTACCTTTTTTCAATCCAAAGGGATTATTCATGACTCTTCATGTGTCTATACTCCCCAACAAAATGGAGTGGCAGAGAGAAAAAATAGGCATTTACTTAATACCACCCGAGCACTTCTCTTTCAAGGGAAAGTTCCAAAAAATTATTGGGGAGAAGCTGTCCTTACTGCAACATATATGATAAAC
>BDMB01000001.1:8655723-8782744 GCA_016859785.1 Macrotyloma uniflorum
TTATTTCCTATTATTAGGATTTAGGTTTTCTTTTAAATACTCATGTATTATTTCTTTTTCATATCAAGAATAATAATTCCATTGTAATTACATTACTGCCTACACATTTTCTAATAATAATTATTGAGAGCTCGACTACTCAAGTGATAATTATAAGAAACTTAACTACACTAATAATAATTCCAATAATTAATAAATACAACTCTTTAAAACTCAACACTTCCCTCAAATTGATGTAAGATCATGAAACTATTATGAGGGAAGTCCCTTTGTAAACAAGTTGAAGTCCTGATGGGATGTAGGAAGTAGTTACAATACCAAAATCCAGCTTTTCTTTTATGAAGTGGGGGTCAATCTCTATATGTTTGTTCTTATCATCCTGGACAAGATTGTGAACAATACTAATAGTTGATTTATTATCACAAAAGAGAGTTATAGGTTATTCATTTTCACTTTAAGATCATTTAAAATAATTTTCAACCACAATAATTGACACATCTTATGCCATAACTCGAAACTCAGCCTCTGCATTGGACGTTGCAACAACATTTTGTTTTGTAGTTCTCAAACATACCAAGTTTCCACCTAGAAACATACAATATCCAAATGTGGATATCCTGTCGATAATAAAACCAACATAATTTGCATCAGTATATATCTTCATATTTAATTTTTCATCCTTCTTAAACAACAATCCCCTTCCTACACTTGCTTTCAAATATTGAAAGTTTCTATATACAGCTTTTAAGTCCAACTCTCTAGGATTATGCATGAATTGACTAATTTACACCATAACCTATGTTAGGTCTAGTGTTGGCTAGGTAAATGAGCTTTCTTAAGAGTCTCTAATATTGGCCTTTATATACTACAGATCTCTCTTCATCACTCGCAATTTTATGATTCTATTCTATAGGTGCTCTATTAGCTTTGTAATCAATTTTACCTATTTCTGTGAGCAACTCTAAAACATATTTCTTTGGCAGATAAAGATACCCTTTTTTGTAGGCAACTTCAATCCCTAGGAAGTACTTTAACTTTCGTAAATCCTTTATCTCAAATTCGTAAGAAAGTTTTTCTTTCAAGATTAGTTTTTCACGTTCATCATTTTGTACAATAATTATATCATTAACATAAACAAATAGAAGAATAAGTCTCCCTTTAGAGGAATGTTTGATAAACAAGGTATGGTCACCTTGACTCTGACGGTATCCTAAGGAAAACATAACCTGTATAAGTCTCCAAAACCAAGCATGGGGTGACTACTTAAGTCCATACTAGGCTTTCTTCAACTTACATACCTTATTCCTTTCTTCAATATATCCAAATCTAGGTGGGATGTGGATGTAGACTTTTTCTTGTAGATTCTTATGCAAAAAAACATTTTTTAAATCAAATTGTTGTAATTCCCAACAAAAATGTACAGTCAATGAGAGGATGATCCTAATTGTATTCATCTTTGTTACAAGAGGGAACATTTATTCATAATCAACAATGTAAGTTTGAGGATATTCTTTTGCAACTAACCTACTTATCTTATGGCCTATCAACAATCTCCCAAGTTTGATTGTTTTCTAAGGAATTGAAGAAGGTGCATAGGGTTAGAAACAATATAAGGTGTGATGCAAATACAGTGGTTCAACAAAGATTTCCACTGGACATGAAATTAACAATATTAACTAAGTGTGAAGGTGCACTTTGAAGTTCCAATTGAAAATGGCAATGAATGAAACAAGAATGAATAGAAGAAGTAAAAATTAAAGCGATGTGAAAGAAGCTTATGGAGGTGGAGATTAATGCACACATCCATGCCACTTAGAGGATGAAGAACTCCAAGATAAGTGAGGAAGAGTCGCCACTTGAGCCAATACTTAAGATAATACTAAGATAAGAGTTATCACTCTAAAAAACAATGTATATTATTCATCAATGACTGAAGTGAATACAATGGAAGATGGCCTCCTATTTATAGGTTGAGGCAAGGGAAAAAGGGAGGGAAAATTCAAATTTGGAGATCTAACTCCCCTAGATTCTCAGTGTGATTCAAGGCGTGAGAAAAGGGTTACATGGAAAATATGTAAGCACATGTGAAAAGTGTGAACACATGCTTCCCATGCCTCTCTTCTAGGTGTGCCTTATCTAGCTGATATGGATCCTAAAGCGGGCTAAAAACAAGGCCCAAATTCAAAAAAGAAACCTAATTACGAAGAAGGAAATTTTATACAAAGTAGATATACTTCTGTAGGACTAAGGGATTGAGCTCGTGCCATGCTCCTAGTAATTCTTTGAGTGATTACATCTTGGTCCTTTATACTTGCCTCTAGTTGATCCTCATCAGACACACATCTCTTCATTCATGGCTTGAACCCAATTCTTATCTTTTAATGCCTCTTGAATTGATTTAGGGATTCTGATTAAATCAATGGCAAAGAGAAAACTCTGGTGTTGCATAGAAAGGTGTTTAGTGGATAAATATTGAGAAATAGGATACTTGGTACAAGACTGCTTTCCTTTTCTAAAGGTAATAGGTAGCTCATTAAGGTTAGACCAAGTTTTGTAAAGAATTTTCTAAAGGTTCGAAATGATGAACACTTACCTTCGGATTAGATGATTGGAACTGTTTTTATGTTGGGTTAGGTTTAGTCCATCTCCTTTGATATTTAATATGAAAAAGACCCTTTGATCACTAATATCTAGTGTTGATTCTGCCTTCATTAAGAGTAGCCTTAAACATATCCTTGCAAAATGAACCAGGTTCAACATCAATACAAGAAGAAGATCCTTTTTCCTACACCAGAGGGACAAATGATGACTGAAGTGATTCAAAAGACTCAAGGTAAAGACTGACAAAGACTCACTCGAGTGATTTAAAAGACTCAGGGGCAAAGGATGACTTAGGTGATTCAAATAAGACTCTACCCCTGAAGCTGAGGATGCTCATAAAGGATGTGGATTCATGAAATGATACATCTATAGAGTTATAAATCTTTTGGCTTGGAGGATGATAATAATGATATCCCTTTTTATCATATGCATAATTAATGAATATGTACTTAATAGCTCTAGGATTTAATTTTCCACGAAATTGACTATTTAACATGGCCAAATGTAGTACAACAATAAACATAGCTAGAGACGTGGGATAACAAAGGAACAAATGGAAAGAAAGGATATAGATTTAACAGGACTAAGACCATCAAGAACACAAGAGGGTAATTCAATTATAATAAGGATTGCTTCCCTCCAATAAGACTTAGGAACAAACATTTGGACGAGAAAGGCCCTAGTAACTTTAAAAAGGTGTTTGTTTTTTCTTTCAACAATCTCATTTTGTTGTGGTGTATCCACGTATATAAGCTCATGAATGATATCACTTTTAGAGAGAAACTTAGGCATGTTATGATTTACGTATTCTCTCCCATTATCAGAACAAACATTTTATAGATTTTCCAAATTGTGTATGTATCATATGATAGAATTTTATAAATAATGGAAAAACTTCAATTTTTTTTTTCATGAGGAAAATCCATGTGGTGCATGTGCAATCATAAGTAGATGTGACAGACCATTTAGCACCAGATATAATAGAATTTGATGTAAGACCCCATACATCAGAGTGAATCAAATCAAAAGGACTAACTTTTTGTATGACTAAGAGAATATGTTGGTCGATGGTGTTTTGCTAACTGACATACATTACACTTAAAGGACTCAACCAACTCATTTGAAAACAAAAAAGGAAACATAGACTTAAGAGTATAAAACGATGGATGTCTAAGACGACAATGTAGAAGCAAAATTTGAAAGGACTCGGAAGTAATGTAAGATTGGTGATAAGAAGGAATTACTTCTTTATTGATACATCTCATGGTTATCAAGCTTTTTATAACCCTTCCTGTGTCTTAACAGCTCCAATTGTCCTCCTTGCAACAAGATCTTGAAAAACACAGTGAGAGGGGAAAAAGGATATAGAACAATTGAGGTCATGAGGAAGTTTGCTTATAGAAACAAGATTATTAGAAAGTTGTGGAACATAAAAGACATCAATAAGGTTAAGAGAGATAGAAGAAGAGAAATATTGTCACGTCCAATTGTTGGGACTTGAATCCCATTGGCAATAGTAATGTGATTACCAGAAAGAGAAATATAAGATGACAAGAGGAATAAGGAGTCATATGGTTATTTACACTAGAGTCCAGAATCCAAGAGTCGTCACATGCAATTTTAGAACATTAAAAAAGGAATTAAAGTTCTTATTAGTCATGATTAGGGAACAAATATCAAAAGATGGTTTATCAAGAGACTCCATGAGAGCCTATAAGCATTCAAATTCAGGCAAAAAAGACAGGGTCTTGCCAAGCCCTTTAGAGTCTGAAATTAGCCTTTTTCGAGAATGGTTCCTTCAATTTGGCCAAATGAATGAGAGTCTTCTCCATTCCATGAAGCTTTAAACATGTTTCCTCGGTGTGCCCAAATTTATGAGAGCACCAACAATCCTTCTTGCTTTTTGAGTTAAGTTTCATATTCCCATAATATGATGTTCTAAGTTTGAAAGGTTTTCTAGAAAATAAGACAGGACCTTTAGTGAATAGTTCATTCATCATGACAATTATGCAAGTCTCTTCACCTTGAATGATATAAAAAACTTTAGAAAGAGAGGGAAGTCTTTCCTTGCTGAGAATTTGAACCCTAATTGAGTCATATTTTGGATTCAATCCTGACAAAAACTTAAAGATTTAAGACCTTTCAACAAATTGAGCTAGAGTGATAGTGTCCTTCAAGCTTTAAATTTTGATATTGGTTGTGTTCAATCCAGAGGCTCTTCAACACCCCATAATAGACAACAACTGAGAGATCTAATTCATAGTAAGTGGAGATATTTTGCTTCATAAAATAAGTATTTCCTAAATCTTTTCAAATCACTCTAGCAATGGAGTAAAACATGTAATTTTGACTGATCTCCATAATCATGGATCCCCACATCAATTTATGATCCTAGAGTCATCATTGTCCCAAATCTGAAAATTTGGACTATCTGGCATTATAACATTCCCTTCAATATGATTAAGTCTCCCTGTACATGTCAATGTGTCGGATGAATTGAACCCACTGAAGATAAATTCCTATTATTGAGACGACTATCTATAGCTAGATGTGGAAGATAAACATTACTTAATGAAGAGTGGATGGTGGTAGTGGAAACAGTGATGGCAGTAATAGTTGCAATGGTAGTGCTAGCGGCAATAATAGTGACAAGGACATGTAACTTAGGAGTACTTCAGGCAATCCCAAAATTTAAACAAAAGTAGGTGTACTTCCAACAACCCAAAAGAATTGCAACTAAGGCAGTTAGGGTTTGAATATGAAAGAACCCCCAAGATTAGGAGCTTTGGTACCAATTAGAAAAAGATAGTAAAGAAGAGAAAATTGTAATTCTATTTCTTGATTAAAACAGTACAAGAATGTACCATTCACATAGAGAATATAAAAACTCCTAACTACTCTAGTCATAATTATAGAGAACTTTTCAATTATTCTAGTAATAATTATTGACAGTTAAACTACTCAAGTAATAATTATAGCTACCTTGGTAATAATTTTAACAATTAATAAATACAACTCTTTAAAACTCAACAACTTTTATTCTCAATATCCTTATTTGTTATCACATAATTTATGTATTGAATCAATTTATTACCATATGCTCATATAATATAATATCTGTGGTATTTGTGCTGTTATACAGGGGAACCTTGTTGGTCATTTATTGCTCATAATGTTGATGAAGTTGAGAGGTTTTTCAAGGAAACCATTGAAAATAGGTTAGTGAAAACCTTGAGTTATTACTATTAATTTTTCCAACCAGCTATATGGTGATATTTAAAGCAACAAACCATAATATGGCAATATTTTGTATAATTACATTATTTCAATAGTCATGATCCTCTATTTTTGTTCCTCTTTACATTACCCCCCAATAGGTCCTAGTGTGTCATGCACGCTTACACTCTATTTTTGTTCCTTTTTATCTTCCTTAATTTAGAGATGAGGGAATTGTTTTAAAAGATCACAATTCCAAATGGGAACCTAGTGATCGAAGTGGAAAGTGGCTAAAATTGAAGCCCGAGTACATCCAAGCTGGCTCTGATCTGGATGTACTTATCATAGGTATATGATTTGTGTTCTTGAATTTTGTACATTCTGAAGTAACTTGTACATAACATGGCTGTTTTTACTTTATTGCTTTTACTATTTGTAGGTGGCTACTATGGCTCAGGACGACGTGGAGGACAGGTTTGGTCATTTTGCACTGCATTTTACCTTTTAAGTTCGCAAATTATTCCATTGTTCTTCAAATTAACTTGTAGCAACATTTTTTTTTAGGTTGCTCAATTCTTGGTTGGCCTTGCAGAACGTCCATCCCCGCATACACACCCTAAGCGGTATAAATATGTCAAGGAAATTTTATGATTTTAGTTCCTATAAATATGTGAATTATGGTTTTGGTACCTTTTCATTTAAAAGTAACAAATTTTAGTCATACATGACAACCTTTCATTTTCTTCCTCCTCCCTTTTACCCAATCATCTACATAGCACATAACCTCAATGATGATCACGGTCATTGTGGTGACACAGACCCACCATTTCTCCTCCTTCAACAACCACCATCATTATTGCCTACTTCACATTTTCAACTTAACGTGTGTCCCAACTCTCTTATGCTAATCCTTACTTCTCTATAGCTCCAACTTCTAGTCTTATAAACCTGGTAAAAAAAAAACATGTTCATTTTTGTTGGGATGTTGAGCTTCATGGTAATTGAATTAGGATACAAAACATGAATCGGAAAATCCATTTTCCGAATTACAAATCAAATTGTATTGTGAATCGTAAGATTCATCATCTATCTTAAAACATTTTATTTGTATACATTAAAGGCATATAAATAAAAAAATTATGATCAATAACTAAGAGCACTTTTATTTTAGTTTCTAAAATATCTCTATTTAAATTTGATTAAAATAAAAACTTGATTATAGTGCATCTAACTTTGAATTAATTTTTTTCTAGTTCGACTAAAAGAGATGGATATCTTTTATATGAATATGGCCTAATCATTAAAACTAATGTTCCAAACAACAATTTTAAAATTGTTAGTCGAAGTCCAAACACCATTTATCTTGTCCCTGAACTAAAAGGCAAAAGTTACTAAGGTAAGAAAGAAAAGAAAAGAAAGAAACATGGTACAATGTCTTATAAACTTAGGGTGATAAATTGTTCCTCTCATTTTGACCCACTAATAAGAAGCGCAACCATGAGAGCATGATACTGAATAGAAGTTGTAGATTTGGAGTGTAGTTGTTTAGGTGCTACATAATGACCATGGAAGAGCATGTAGATATTGCAACGAATCTTTGTGATAGTGTCACTATTGCACTTGATTAACTTTTGAGTGCAACATGATTTGTTGTCTCCAATAGTTACTCTTCATATTTTTGGCTTTGGAAATTGCTACTCTTGACACAACTGCTAGATACATGAAATCCTTGGAAGACAAGGTTTTGCGCATATTGCATGAATCATGTGATTCCACCATAAATCATGATTCTTACAATTCCAATGTGGTTCATCTGATTCAATCTAGGATACAAGTACAAAAATGATTTAAACGATTTGTTTCAATAGCTTTGTGACTCTTGTCGTATTGCAAATCATAGGATACCAACTACAATCTTGAACATATATCATTAAGAACATTATGTAGAGAAGTATAGATTGCCATCCAAACCTTTGGTTATGTAGTTAGGTTTAACCTAAGAGGACCTTTATCACAAACAAAAAGCATCCTAATCAAGATGTCAATGTGCTTGGGTCTTCGTTTTGTTTCATCTTCCCTTATTCAATATTTTCTCTAATGAAAATGACAATTTGCCTCAATGTGCTTCTAGATTATAATAGATAAGCATCAGTTGTGTGGTTTCTTCCATATAGAGCTCCTTGAATAGTTGCTTCAACTTTAATGAGTTTACAAGTTACTAATGCCATGATTTTGTATTCAGCTTCCACACTAGATCTTGTCACAATGTTGTTATTCTTACTCTTCCATGATATCAAGTTTTCTTTAACACAATACTTAGATGTGAATAGCTTTTCCATGGGAGAACTAGCCTAATGGGCATTTGAGTAATCTATTATTTCAGCGCAATGTCTATCTTAAAATATAAGTTGTTTGCTTGGACCATTTTAATGTATTTGAGCATTTGTATCACTACATGACAATGGTCCTTGCAAAGATAATTCAATAACTGACTAACCATACAAAGGAAATGTCTAGGTATATGACTATGATAGTTTTGTTTTCCAAATAGTGTTTTATACTTGGATTAGACAATGGCCCTCCTAATTAGGTTGATGTTTGACTTTGGGATCCGTGGGAGTGTCAAAAGGTTTAATATTCAACAAGCAAGCCTCTTCAAGAATGTCAAGAGCATTGGGAGATCACCATACCGTCCTTGGATTGAGCAACCTAAATACATGAGTATCAAAGCATACCAAGGTCGTTACTTTGAAATTTTTGTGAGAGATATTGTTTCAACTGATGTATTCCTTAGTAGTCTGTGCCACTTATGACAAATTCTAAAGAAGAGGCAAAGCAAAAATAGGAAGAAGATAAACAACCATGATTAAAAGTACAAGCATATAGAGGATAAGATTGTGAGAGGACTAAATACATCTAGAGGACGATGGGAAGTTCAAGTGTAGGTGATGTAGAGGAGGATTTGGATGATTGTCACATGGAGCCTTTGTTGATTGTATGTTCAAATTGGAAAACAAAGGCCCGATGGCTAGGGAAAAAGGAATATAGTGGTTCACCACATGGTCAATGTGGTAGATAGGGCAGAAATGAAAACCCTTAAAGAAAATTTGGATTTGATCTTCCATAACCCCAAAAGTTAGCTCAAGAGATGAGAATTGTTGTAATCTGTTGAGTTACAAAGAGTTGTATTTATTAATTGTTAAAATTATTACTAGGATAATTGAGTTTCCTATAATTATTAGTTAAGTAGTTAAATTCTCTATAATTATTATTTGGGTAGTTGGGAAGTTTTCTATAATTATGACTACGGTAGTTGTGAGTTTTCTAAGATCTCTTTATAAATAGCACATCCTTCTACTATTTTAATTAAGAAATGAAACTACGATTTACTCTTTTCACTATCTTTTCTATCTTTTTCTAGTTCGTATCAAAACTCCTGATCTTAGGGGCTCTACTTCTACATTCAAACTAAATTAATTTTGACCAGTCTAGTTTGACCGTCTTCAAATAGTTTCAAGTTTTAATTAATTTCTGTACTCAAATTTAAAATCTTTTCAATATTGCAAGCATGTGGTAAGTAATAATATACTTGGGTTTTTCTAAATTAGTTTGGTATTGACACCAACAACTGGAATAAGTGAGCTGTGCATTGAATTTGATGAACCTTCACAAATTTTATGTTTCATTTTGCTTCTGTGCTGTTCGCAAACCATGATACTTCTTTTGGGATAAAGTTGACTTGTGATACTTATTAGCTTGTTTTAACTTATATGCATAGCTGTCTATACATAGATCCATTAATCAGGTCCTTCTTTATATTGCAGATTTATCTCCTTTTGCAGAGTTGGCACTGGACTCTCTGATGAGGAGCTTGATGTTGTGGTGACCAAACTACAACCTTACTTCAGGTAAGTTATATTTTCAGGTTAAATTTTTCATTTTGGTAATATTTCATATTGTTTTTCCTTTTGTGTTTAAATTACTTACATTTCCTGGTGATGTATTGTGGTGTAGCTGAAACAAAATAATGTATACTTCAAATAACTTCAACTTCTATGCCTCTTTCTTTGTCAGAAAGTATGAATATCCAAAGAAGAGGCCACCAAGTTTTTATCAAGTAACTAATCATTCAAAAGAAAGACCTGATGTGTGGGTTGATAGCCCTGAGAAGTACGTATCTCCTCCTTAATTATGAACTTGTTAAGGAAATGTCACTTGTATTATTTTCAATGTTTGATTAATATTTACTTTCTCTTCATGAAGATCAATTATTCTGTCTATTACAAGTGATATCCGAACAATAGAATCTGAGGTATGTCCTTGCAAATGCAGTGCATCTATCTGAAAGTGGAAGGATTACAGTCTACATAATCTTTCTTGTGTTGTGAATTGCACAGTTTTAATCGGAACTGGACGATTTTATTTACAGGTTTTTGCTGCACCTTACAGTCTGAGATTTCCTAGGATTGACAGGGTGAGATATGAAAAAGCTTGGAATGAATGCCTTGATGTTCAATGTAAGGGATTTGCAGCATGTGATTTCGATAACTTCATTGATGATCTATTGATGTTGCTATAACATTGATTGCTTTCTTTTTCTCCCTTTACAGCATTTATAGAACTAGTACATTCTAGCAATGGTACCACACAAAGGGGTATAGAATATGGCAGCAAACAGGACAGTAAACAAAAAAGAATGAAATCCTCCACTAGGGGAGAAAAGAAAAGCATCTCCATTGTTCCTTCTCATTTAATTCAAACTGATGTTTCCAGCATTAAGGGGGCCTCCTTAATATTTTCAAATATGATGTTCTGTATCCTGGAGAATCTTGCTAGCTACTAAACACCTGTCCACTAACTGTCTGCTATTTTTTTTTTAATATATTTTGTTGTAAAATTCTGCCTTTATTGTTATTTCATCATGTTAAAGGGCGTGTATTAGTGTATATGAAGGTTTTCTAGTCCTTTGTATTATCCTGTATGGCATTATTAAGTATCCTATTTTATTCTACAAAATTACATGACCTGCACCCACATTTGTTACATTTTCCAAATTCCCTCTTTTGCTCCTCTTTTTGGCAATCCCTTCTGGCTTCATTGTACTTGTGTTCCTCTCCTCTTAATAAAACGGCCTTTTGTTGCCATAAAATAGAAGGAATACAATTCTTTCCGTTACAAAAATATTTTATGTTGCTTTACCCCTCCTTCCTCAAAATTTTCGTGAAGGTTGACAGTGCAATATAGTTTACCTTGACATGTGCAGACTTCGCTAATGTGCCTCCATCGCATTCTCTCGAGTCCTTGCACAAAATAATTGCTGAAAACGGGGGAACTTTTTCAATGAATTTGAATAACTCCGTCACACATTGTGTTGCCGCAGACAGCAAGGGTTCTCTCTGTGTTTATGTATATATGAAAATTCATGTGCATGAAAAGAATGAATTTGTTGACCGAAACAGCTGTCTTTACTGTAGGCTTTAAATTTGAAGCAGCAAAGCGTCATGGTGATATCATTCATTATTCTTGGGTGCTAGATTGCTATGAACAAAAGAAGCTTGTTAGCTTACAGCCCAAGTGAGCTATGTGACTGAATATAAACTTATTTACATAGTGTAGAAGATTTTCTGATTGTATATTGCTTTCAATATTTCCTTTAAAGGTACTTCCTTTTCCTATCCGAACTGACAAAAAAGAAGTTACAAGAAGAAATTGATGAGTTCTCAGACTCTTTTTACTTGGACCTTGACCTTGGAGACATCAAGAAGGTAATAGCATTTGCTGTCTTGTCAAATTTTGGACTCTAGTAAAAATTCTCGTATTAATGTGAAAATTTGGGTATGATTTTTAAATTAGGTCCAGTGTTAGTTAATGCATTTTTCCCGTAGATTGTTGCATTCTTTTTCATAGGAGCCAAGTGATAACTTCTTTTCTCTTTGTGTACTTTGGACCTTTGCCGATGGTTGTTTTCCATTGTACATAATAACTTCTTGATTGATGTGTGCCATGTGTTTTTCTTTTTCCTTAATATTTAGCAAAGTCAAGTTAGGTTATACCTCTTTGTATTTAGCTAACTTTCATTTATATTGTCTTTTGCAGCTCTTAAGCAATATTCATAGGTCTCAAGATGTGAGCACTATCGATCACTACAGGAAAAAGTACTGCCCGAAGGATAAGTGGTCTTTCTTTTGTGGATGTTCCATTTATTTCCACACTGCAATTCCTTCATTGTAAGATATTATGTTAAATCAAATATATTTTTTAGGATTTTGATTATGATCTTTAAGTTTGTTCCTTAGCTTCATCAATCAATATCTTCATATAGGAAAGGAGATTGGCATTTAATATTGCAACTTGCTTTGAGGAGATTAAAGCTTGAAGTTCTCACGGGTGGTGGAAAAGTTACCTCTAATCTTACTTGTGCAACCCATGTAGTAGCCTTTCTTGTGCCCGGATGTCAGACTGACTTTGAAAAAATACATAATAGGTAAGTGATCTGTCTATTGGTACCTTGTTAAGTGTGCATCATCTACTACTTATGCAGTACAATTTGTTAATGACAGGCTGGTTTTATTCTCAGTTTTTTGTTTGGTCTTCTTCCATTTTTCGTGTTTCTTCCTATTTATTTTAGAGTGGACATCTTATTTCTCATTAGTTGATAACTACTTGTATACAAGATAGTTAAAATCAAGATCTTATTCAAGATCGAAAAGGGAAGTATAGATCATAAATTGGGAGATTGTAACACAGATAGTAGATCCTACAAATTTATGATATTCATATATATTTTACATAATTGAACTTCAATTCAACATTATGAGCACATAAAACAATAAGTCAATAGATGTAATTATATAGTAAACATCCCATCCTATTTTCATAACCATAAATCCTTCCTAAATACCAAGGAATACAAAATAATAATCCAACTAAAATACATAATCTTGCAAGTTAAAATCATAATCATTCAAAAGATCTTCAACTCCATTTCCAATTTCATATCCTTCATCATTCAAATCATTTCCAATTTCATCTCCTTCACCATTCAAATCATTTCCAACTAACTAAGGTGTAGTTTCATCAAATTATAAGTTGTCTACATCCAAACTTGATCCATATTCATTCTCCCAAAGCTTATCTTCCATAATCCACTCATCATCGGATGAACAATCATCAAGATTACTTTGAACTGGTTTTCTCGTTTACTTTCTTAGCTAATTTTGAATTGGCCATAACAAAAACATCATTCATTGTGCTTTGCTTTAGCCTATTCCTTCTTTTGGTGTAGACTTAAACAAATGCAAAGGCAAATATGATAAACAAGTAGACTATTAATTCTATTCTATAGATATATTTTAATTCATACTGTAAGATGTAATGGGCTTAGGCCCATTTTTTGTATTTTTCTTATATTTATATATGTATAACCCTCTATTCTCTACACACATTAGGGATTTTCCCTATCTCTTTATCATTTATCTTGACATAGTATTTAGAGTCTAGGTCAAATTCTTGCCATCTCAGTGGATCCACTACTCATTAGGGCAAATTTTTTTCAGGAAATTGTGTCTCATTCTGATTTCTGACATTCTTTTACACCAATGCTTCTTTCCTAGTTGTTTTTCACTATTTTCTACTATTGTCGTTGCCGTCCACTATTGTCTTTCAATTTGGTGACACCACAATTAGAGTCGCCTTGTCCAATTGAAAATAGTGTTGTCATTGTTGCATCGGAAGGAGTAGCCATGCACCCTTACGTGCTGCTTTTTTGTCACTCCAAGAATAGTTCCATCGCCATTTTCCACTGTTTGTGGTGGCACATCCAGCGTCTTGTTTGGCCATGATCAATATCGCCAACATTGTCTCACCACTCTTTGACTTCTAGCACAATTAGAGCCTATATGAAATTTCTCACCTTTTTAGGGTTCTTTTCTCTCTCTTGTGGTTGTCTTCTCTCTCCATAAACCATCCATGGCCTATTCTTGTGCTTCTAGGTCTAATCCATCCATCTTTACTAATTATGTTGATGTCCCTTTCTCCATTGACAAATTAGAAGGAATTAATTATGATACTTGGGCATCCAACTTAAAGTTTTGGCTTAAAGGTTGGTATTATGTTGATCATTTTATTCAAATAGCAACCACCATTGATGAAAATGATTGTCTTTGTTGGTCCAAAATTGATGTTCAAGTATGTAATGTAACCAAGTCGACAATTCATCCATCACTAAAACATAATCTGTGTTTATGAGATCTATTCTAGAGTTTGGGAACATGACTGATTATTGTATACACCATTGAAACTCAACTTCTTTATGTTATTTGTCAAAATCTCCTAAGTGTTGTTGCTTCCAAACACTAGAATAGATCTCATAAACACAGACTATGATAGTTTATTCTAGCATTTTTTGTATTAAACCACTTGTTATTAGGTTGTTATACCAATCACAAATGTTTAGTTGTGCAAACTTCAAGGTTGAGATGTCCAATTCTTGGCATAAAGAATGTGTTATAGATATCATACCGACTAATTATATGGTCAAAGTATAACATATAAGTGAGAGACAATCTTCATCTCTTGGACTAGATTTTGAACTTGAGTTAGGTTCAAACTCAAATACTAGAAGAGCCAAAGCATAGAAAAAGTGAAGGTGATGATTCTTAAAGATTGGAGACATCCTTCAAAACAAGGTTGGCCTGAATGTGGTGTCATCATCAGCACAAAAAACAAAGAAGGCAAGAAGGACTAGAGTTAGGAAAAGGTCAATTAGAAGGATCATAAAATATTATGTGGAAGGATAGAATCTACCTAGGTTACAAGGTGATGACCTAAATGAAGTGAACAATTAGTACCCAACTAGAAGTCTCCCGAAAGGTTTTGTGGTGAGCTTGTCCTTATGCAGAGACTGGAGTAAGATTGTGATTAAAACAGGTATAATATGAGGAAAAGGGCCAAAAATATAACATGCATAAATTTGACATTCTTTGTAAAATGTGGTTGGTATGGCTTGTCTTGATAGAGAGAAAAAGGATTCAAGAGATGTCGAAAGCCATGTGTCTAGACTACACAACAGAATCCATTTTACATAAATTTAAGGCAAATAAATCTAGAAGATAATATTCTGATTTACATGATACAATAAGCTTATAATTAAAAGATCTTAATTAAGCAAGGAAACATCAAATATAAAAGAAGAATAAATCTTAACAAATCATCTAGGATACTCTTAAAATATTTAAGATATAAAAATGATAATATTATCAGATATTTCTCAGGTTTTCTAACATGACTTTGACTATGTAGTTTCACTTCAGTAGAAAGAAATATTCTCCGAAGCAAGAGGTTGCATATAGTTAAATCCCAGTGGTTGGAAGATTGTTCTGACAGCAGCGAAAGATTACCAGAAGGCTCTTACAGTTTGAAGCCCTGGGGAATAGAAGAGTCAACTGCTGAAGCTTGGTAAGTTTATGCATAAACAGCATTTTGATCTGTGACTTGTGGGGGATGACAATTTGGAACCTTTTCTGAATCCAGTTGCTTTAATATTGGATATAATATATGGTCCTCACAAGGGCTGTAACCTGTAACTATGGTGTTATGCCAAGTTCTGGGGACATTTACACTAGTGTATTACATAACAAAGTTTCACTTTGTTTCGGTAATGTCCTTGAGTGTCGAAGGTCTTGTGGTGCAGGAAATATTGAAAGTGCTGAGATTTATATTCATGTTATGCTAATTCAATTTTAATTCATTTGTTCATTTATTTATATGATTTAATAGGGCTATCTAATGGTGAATGATAGAGTTGACTGGCATATATTAGGAAGTGAAATAGAAATATCAACAGCTAAAATGACATGAAGCATCATATTAGTAGAAAGTATTACTGCAAACTAGTAGACTCTAGATTAACATTAAACTTACTGAAGCAATAATAAAATAAGTAGGTTGAAATTGTAAATAAGTCTTTTGACCTTTTAGACCTTCATTCTAAATCTGTATCAATTTTTACTTGTGAAAGAAATTGAGGCTAGAGATTGATTTTATTTAGGTAGATTTGCTTTGCTATTTGTTTTATCCTGAACTGAACCAAGCTGGTTACTGATGCCATCTCTTTTCCTTTTTATTTGCATTTAGATAGGATTGTATTTATATCTTCTCCTATGCGAAGAGATTGAACAATTTTACCTCATTCTTGATTGTTTTCCTCCTTGTTTTATATTCTGTTTGAAGAATATCTTATCCTACTGCTGGCTATGATTTCCCTCTTTCTCTCCGATGTAACTTTTACCTTTATATTGAGGGAAAAAGAATCTGATTACAATTTTCACACTTAATGAACCACACATCATAAATTGCTTTACTTATTGAAGGGGACAAAATTTGATGATAATTTGCAATAACAGCTTCAGAAAATATCCACACCCAAACGCTGCAAATTTCTTTAGATGTCATTGTATTCATCTTGAAATAAAATGAAAGAGGAAAGGAATAAAAAAAAATGATAAATCGAATTGAAGGGCTACACAATCAAATTTGAAACCAACCTATGTTCCACGTCATATTTTTAAACTATAAAGCACCTATGCATGCAGATAAATCATTTTATCGTCTCAGAAAACAGAGTCGGTAGATTGATAAAATTAGAATTTAGTATTCGAGAAATCTTTATTTATTTAAAACATTTTCTTCCAGCTTTCTAATATACCTCTGGTAAGAATGTTGATGATGATAGTCTCTGCTGTTTGAAATGGTACATCAGGCAACAAATGCGAAACAGATGGTGGTATTAGCTGTGGTTAAATGTAGGAGTCGTCCTTAGTACTTTATTCTATCAATATTTTCCTTGGCATTTGATGGTTTTTTTGCTCTGTTTTAGTGAACCGGACTTGGCGTTAGAGGCTCATCTGAGTGGAGATAATACAGAAGACCAAAGTACATCTTTCTCTGACAAGGGAAATCGGCAAAGAAGTGAAAAATCTGCATGCGAAGACAATATGGCATTGGTATCCCAAGAGAAGGGTGGCAAAAGAAAAAGAGGAAGACCTGCGGGCAGTGGTATCAAAAATGTAAAACCAGCTGGCAGACAAGCTCGAAGAGCACGACCACAAAATGTGAAAAAGCCTGCTAAAATATGTGAATATGAATCATCAGATGAAAGTGATTCTCGTGACAAGAGATCAATTGAGCAGGAGATTGATACTAGAGCCGGAAGTCTTAATTTTTACAAGAAACATTTAGAACCCCATGAGAGTGAGGGACGTGAAAATGTCCAAGTTGCTAGGACAGTGGAAAGTTCTGAAGAAAATAAGGTAGACAAGCTAGAGGAGATGAAGGACAATGAACATGAAAGAATGTTGGTTCCTGAAATAGAAATGACTGATAGGTCCAATGACCAAAACAATGAGGTGACTCAGAAATTAGATTTTTCTGCTGACCCCCTGCAGGCGATGTTATTTGACATGATTCCTAGCCTTGCCACCCAAAAAGTTGAGCAACCTATGAATCTTAGTGTTAGAGAAGAGAAGCTACCAGAAACCTCCAATGCAGAAGCAGAGCCTACAACTACGAAGAAAAAGAGTGTTAGCTTCAAGGATGTGGCCAATGAGCTTCTGAAGGACTGGTAGACCATCATCTTACAAATGTATTTCTAAATCCTTAATATCTAGGTCGAAAGGTTTTCTATCAAACTTATCGAAATCTTATGTAAGGTTTCATTGACTTAGCTTGCAAATTTGATATATAGATTTTATGGAAGTAATTTATGGAAGAGTAATAATGTTAATATTCCTAAAAATAGTAATTTTTTAGGTTTCTTTAAATAAAATATTAAAAAAAATAATGAACACGGTTAGAAATAAAGTGTTTAATATTATTTATCAGTAAGAGATTTATTAATAGGATATAAGAATACTTCACGGGTATATGATATAGAAATAATAACTCAATTTTTAATGATTCTGTTAAAGGCCAAAATTATTTTATCAAGAGAAAGAGACTAGACTTGAGCACAAAATATACCAGAACCAATAAGTATAAGAGATATATTATTAGAGTCCAAAAGGAGAAACATCTAAACTACGCAGTAAAAGCAATTTGGTAGTCATTTAATAAGTGGTTCAACTGAGATGTAAATATTGGAGGAAGTTGGAAAATGTTGAGAGGATAATAGTTTTGAAGAGTTCATATTTAATTAAGTCAAATGGAATTGAGTGATTCATATAATAAATTGTATAATAGGATCAAAGTTTTTCTATTGAATAGCACAGTTCTTATAGACCTTAGTCCTCTTCAATTGAAAAGGAGAGATAGTAAGTTCCCTGCTTGAGTATATTAGAGATCATAATTGTTTACTGGTTATTTAATCAATTGTTTTTTTTTTAACAAAAAAAATTCAAAGAATAATATTTTAAAAGGATTTGAAATATTTTGTGATTAAATGTTATTTATTTTATACATATTGTAAAATGAAATAAAAATAATTTTTATGAAAGTTATCTATAATTGTAAATTTTTAAAAAATGCATATTTTTAGTTTTTTAGAATTTTTTTTAAGTATGTCAAAATAATTTATTTGTTCAATATAAAATTGTGTCTAACAAACATAATCTATTATACATTGATATAAATTTATCAAGTAATCTATCTAGTACAATCAAATAAGGAAGTTAAAAATATTTACTTCACATCTAGATTCAAATAAGAGTCAAAATAAATTTAAGATATCATAAACTACAGAACATATAAATATATAAATTTATAGTATACTTTTCAAAAAAACAACTAAAATATTTATAAGAAAATAATATCAATATTTAAATTATTCATTTCACAAAATTTTATCCATATTTATTTACATTCAAAATACATAATAAAAAATTCTTTCTTCAATATTACTGTGTAACTTTACCTGTATTATCATATATTCTTATGTCAAAATATGATCATTATAATGTTAATAAAATCACAAACACAAAATAGTAAAGTGTTAATATAAATAAGATCAATTGTGATTATAAAAAATTCACAAATTCTTTTCCGACATTCTCAAGTATATATATTTAATAATTTAATCAAACCCAAATTTTTGAATTCACATAATTAAATTCAAATACATGTATTCTTCATACTCAATCAATTGCAAACACCTAATATACTACACAAACTCCTCCTGATAATTATATGGAATCTTTCACCTCAAAGATTACCACATATCATGCTTAACGGTTATCGATATATAAACATTATCCTTAAATAGTCTTTTTCACTTTAGGATTGGTAATCCCTTAAAGAATCTTTTTCACCTTAGGATTACACGTTTATCCCTAAAATAGGCACCACATAACAATGTGATTACCAGACACATATTAGATGGTTACTTCCACCGGTGAATAATGCAAGTGCAACCTCCATCGACTTCTCACCACATGACATCTCTGTCTATGTTACTAGAATATCATTGAAGTCTGAATACTTTTTTAAAAAGATTTCGATAATCCCATATGCATACTAAAGTTATGCCAAATAGTACCTCGTGGTAACTATCTGACTCAAACATAAACATCAGATTCACTTACACATAATAAATCATATAATATAGTACAAAGAACATAATTCAATCCACCAATTATCTCAACCTCTGTATACAGAACCTTTTAGGCATACCATTTTGTTAAGTACCAAGTTATACAAGTAACCAGTCACACAAACAATAAGCCACATAGGCAACAAGTCACTTAGGAAACCAACCACATAAGCAACTTCCAATATTTCGGTATTTTTCAATATCCATAATTCAATACATCGCATTTTATATCATTCTCCATAAATCATACAAATTCACAAATTATCACAAATCATAATAATTTTCATAACTACCCTAATGGATAACATAAGAAATATTCATTTGATTCAATCCAACATTTTAACAATTTGGTTCCAATTGCAAGTTTATAATCCATCTTTCCATATTATCACAACATTTCATAAATCTTAGTAATAAACATAAAATCCAAGAATCCATTACAATAGGCTTTACAATCATATATTATCTTAAGTGATTCATCTCATTATATCATTATATATTTTCTCCTCTAAATTCATTTTTAGAATTTATCAAGCGAAACATTTTCACTAAATGTTCCCGAAAGTAAATTCAAGTCTATTGCCTATTCGCTCAAGTTAAAGATTCTAGCTCAAGCGAAAACACTCTCAAGAATAATCCTAAAGATAATTATTTAAGCGAGAACACTCCTGAGAACAATTTTGAAGGTACTCACTTAAACGAAAATCACTTGCTCAAGCGAAAGTTATTGTGTGTAACATAAAAAACCTTGAAAAACAAAATTAAATCTTAAATCCTAATTACTTATGGCATTTCTTGGGTTTATAATCATAATTCATGAAATTTTCACCAATTAATCATCATCAAATTAACATATAATCATAAAACTCTTATCAATTTCATATGAAATGTATCCGCACAAAAAATCATTCATTAATCATGAGTAATTTGAATAACTAGTTTCCCTTACCTCTTAATCTTAGCTTATCTTGCAAATTTAAGATGATTTCAAAATGTTATTGGTTTCTACACAAATTCAATTGCAAAAAAACCTTTGATTACTACCACAGTTCATCAATAACTTGACATGATTTTCCTAAAACCTTAAAATCCTAATTTAATTCTAGTTAAGAACCTAATACTTAAAGTTTATGAAAACTTACTTGATCACAAAATTCAATTGGTGAAATTGACTCTACTTGTTGCAAGTTTTTACCTAATTCGCTTAATTTATTAAGAGAATAATTATTGATGAAGATTTTCTTAAAGAGAAGTGAGATGATTTAGGAGAAATTTGAAAAGTGTTTAAAGAGAGTTTAGGGAGAGTGAATGAGTGATTATAAAAATTATGATAAAAATGAAAGGGATTAATGAAAGTGAAGTTTAAATAGATTCATTTTCCCTAAGTTAATGGACCTAGGGTTCACCCATCATCTTAAGTCAACCCTGCTCATTACAAATAATTTATTTTATGGTATATTAAATTTTTAAAAAATTAAATAAAAATTATTATTATTATATAAATCTATAAAAAAAATTGTATTGATATGATTTTCTTTATATTTATATATATATATATATAAATAAATAAATAAATAAAAAGTAACAATGATTACAGTATTTACGATTTTCTTCAAATGAAAGTATGTATGATTTTGTCTTTTTGAATTTTATAATTAAGTTTTTAACTTCTTTATCTTTATTTAAATTTGGTTATATGAATAATTTGTTTCATATTTAAATAAACACAATAAATACAGTGAGATCCACATTTTAATTAAGATAAATATAAAAATTGAGATAATAAGTGAAGTCAACTAGTCTTATTATTATAATTAAAAATTCATTATTAATTATGAATGAGATTGAAGTCTTTGATGACTTTCAAGAAATTATGTAAGCTTCAGCTAAAACATCACGATAAGATCTATCATTTTCATATGAAAAAAAAATAACATCGTGAACTTAAAATTGATTGGAGTAGTGAAATTATGAGTAGAGCTGTGAAATTATGAGGGGAGAAGGAAGTGGTGAAGAAAAATGGTAAGAATAATAGAAATGGAAGAAGATGCAGAAAGCATAACAGGATTTGATGTTATGATTTGTGAAATGTGAAATGTGAAATGTGAGTTGAATTTACATATGCATGTCATTATAGAGTGAGTGAGTATAAGAAAATATCTGAAGCAACGTGAAATCATAACACAAAAGTCTCCATCTTAACTATATTCTTTAATACATTTTAATCCGAAAACACATTAAATTGAAAATTGAAAAGGAAATCTCAACTAATATCTCCGTTTAATCAAATCAAATCACAAATTAACATTTTTTCTATAATTTCTCTCATCATAATTTATTACATCAATTTCTCTCACTTTCAATTAATGGCTTTCACTAGTTTTATTTAACCCAATTTCTCTACTACAACTTTATTTATACTTCGTTAACCAACATTAATTATCTACATTTTTGTTTAAAATTTTAGGTTTTTACAGTAAAATTAAAAAAAACAAGATTTAACATTTCTTCATTTTTATAGAGATAACTATATTTTTCAGTTGATAATAAATAAAATATTAATAAAAAATAAATATTTAATTTTACAAAATAAAAAGAATAAATATGTAATTATCTTTTTATAAAGACTAAAAATTATATATTTAAAAATTTTTGAGGATATTTTTTATGAATTTTTAACTATAAATAATCCTCATATGTATATAATTATCTTTATTGATATCTCCTTTTTAATTAGAGAAAAATATATTTTTTAAAAATTAAGTTTTATGAGTTATAGATTGATAGGCTTGGAGAAAGAAAAATTTATTTAATTAAATACTTTTTATTTATAAATAATTATTTCTTTATAACTCTTTTTCTTTAATATATATATTTTTTTTAAATTGTAAATTTTTCATTTATTCTTTTTAAGATTCAACCATATCAATAGAAAATAATAATAAGTAAAACATTTCTACCTTATTAGAATTTTTTTAGAGTAAGTTCTTCTTTTCTTAAACTCTTTCTTACATTTTTAATATAATTGCATGTGAGGTTTCTACTGAAAAATATAGACTACTTTAAGTATGTAGTAATATAATTTCAACATTCTTGACTCATTTCCTTTTTTAGATCATGATTATTTTAAAACAAAATAAAAAGAATTATTTATTAAACATCACAATAATATCTTATATTAGACAATATAAATATTTTATCAATTATTTCTACTTATCTTATAACTATATCTTTAATAAAAAGTAAATAATATTATAAGATATATAACTAGAAATAATAGATATAATATACTAATTGGAAAAAATATATATATATATATATATTATATTTTCTACATTGATATTATTTGGAGATATTATAATTTTAGTAGTTTGTTAATTTATTTTTAAAATTTTTATTATTTATATTAGATAGAGATATTTGATTGTGAAAATAATAATAAAGTGTTATTGAAAATTTTTTATTATAAAACGTTTTGTTCCTTTTTTACAATTTTTATGGTGCTGGTAAATAATGATGGTATCTCTTTTTAAATAAATAATTATTTATTTTCTTAATCTTCATTGTAGAAATAATTTCAGTTCTTAATTATTTTTTTTCAATAAATTATTTGAGTACATTTTAATATATTTTTCTTTTATAATTATTCATTACTACAGTTTTACAGGTTAGAGACTTTGTTTTGGCTTTATAATAATAAATTGATTTGAGGATTAAGATGTTTTAAGGGTTGACATCTTATTTATGAGACACATTAATAAATATTATTGACATTATTATTATATTGTTATTATATTTGCAATGTTTTTCTTGTTTCATCATGGTACAACATTATTCTTTTCATATTTTTTGAAATTTTGAAAAAAAAAACAGTTTTTTAATGATTTTAGACTGTTATTGTCGTAAAGATAAATTAGTTTAGTAACCTAATTCATTTTTATTTAATATAATTTACAACATAATTAATAGAATATTTTTCATAAAAAAATATGGGTAATGCATATGGAGATTCATATGATAAATTTAAGAAAGTTTAGTTGTAGTATGATGAAAGTAATATTTATATTAATTAATTGGATTAGTTTAGGGTTTGGAGTTCTAGTCCAATATGATGTCAAATCATATAAATACGTAGAGATCATGATTTTCCATCCTTTGACTCATACTTAACATTTTCAAAATTTTGGTGGAGATTTATCACTTTCCACCTCCCATTTTTCTTCATCAAATTTAAGAAAACGCGTTTTTATAATTCTCAATATTGACCTAACTCTATTTTTTTCTTTAATTTTTTCTTTTAAATCGTAATCCGTATATGAGGAACACTGTTAAATAAGTTACATAAAATTCTATTTTTATTTTTATTGAAATACATAAAATTATGCTCTTTTCCCATTTTTGTATAACTTTTAATAAAAAATTCTTTTTTAATTATTACATTTTTTTTCTATCTTTACTAATCCCAATTTTAATAAAACATCTCTAACAATTATATGTGTTAGGCATATATCTTTTCTTCTTCTTTTTTTCAACGGTTTCATTTTTTTTTCAATATAATCTTTTTCACAAAAAAGATATACTTAATAATCATTCTTATTTATTTCAATTTTTAAATTATCATTCAGAATATAAATTACAAGTTAAATTAAAATTTATTCTATTATATTAAAAAAATTCAAATACAAAATCAGAAACAATATTTATAATATTTTTAAACCATAAAAAACTCAATAAAGTAAATGAATTATCTACGTGGAGATGATAAAATTATATATGAATAAATGAATGTATATTAAGAAAAATATGAATTAATTTATATATATATATATATATATATATATATATGAGTTTATTTTTCTATGTAAGTAAATGGGTTTTGAAATTTTTTAAATTTGAAAGGAGGAAGAAGAAAGGAAGAAGAAAGAAGAAAGAATTAGAGGTAATGAATGGTATTTCTTTTTCGGCCCAACAATTAAGAACTCAAACTGAGTTTACTATTTTTAGCACCCCAAAACTATTTTCACTCCCCCTTCAGATAAAAACACAACAATCTTATTTCATCCAAACACATATATCTCATACATACATCAAATACATAGTCAAATAAATTAAAGCTTATACATAATTAAAATTTAATTACCATTCTTAAACAAAAAAACAAATTCTTTCATTTTTTTTTTTACAACTGACAATACAGGATGATTAAAAACCTAACCAGTATTTTAAGAAATTAGAAATAAGATAGTATACAAGAGATAGGTTACAGTCCCAGGATACAAGTTACAAAGCATTTGAAAAAAGAAAAAAGAAAAAAGAAAATGAAGATCTATGTAGGATGGTGTGAAATGCAGTTTTATGATAAGAGTAGGCACACAAGGGGATGAAACTTGCAAAGTTGAAAGAGTTGTGATTCATGGGAACATTGAGTGGGGAAAAAAAGAGGGTAACTAAGCCAAATTGAACGTAATCACCAGAAACTTTTCTATGAAAGCTATTGTTCTTAAACTTTTCTTTTTACACACTATAGTGACCCCAGATTCTGAAACTCCCAGTTACACTTTTCTGTTTCTTCTTCCTTAAATGCTCATCGGGCTTAGAGGGTCGTTACGAGCTGCAATGGCTGTCTGGATCTTTATCTCCAAATGATCTTTCTCTTCTTCATTAGCCTGAAAATTATATATTATCAAACATAAATATTACCTCTTTTCATTATTTTCTAAAACATGTCTGACACTGTGCAACAGTGTTTCTTTTCAACAAAAAGATATATTGAAGAATATTTATAACAATTTTTTTGTTTAAACATTCTTACAAAGGAAGGTTGGAACCTAAAACTCTGATAAAACAAGTGGAACGGAAGAGTTTTAATCATACTGGTTAATGAACCTTTTAAGCATAATGAACATATTTATATAGCATTTCTTAACAACTATGATTCCTAAAAAAGTGATTCCTCATAAACATGTTATTTAAAAATGAAAAAAAAAAAAAAAATTACACAGCAAACACAGTCTTTAATAAAAGTTAAGAATTTTGTACAAAAAATACATAAATATTGAAAAAGTAATATTATTCGCACATAAATTATAAGAGTAAAAACAGAAAATATGAAATAAATGGATAATATAACAAAAGGTATAAAGAGACAACGTACTATAAATAAAATAAATAAATACATGCATTAATAGTATAGAAATGTGTTGTTTTCAATGATAATTACTTTAAAAATGATATTAGAAACTCTTTTATCGACTAAAAAGGCAAAACTTTTACCCTAATTACAGCTATTAAACTGTTAAAAAAATATCGAAAAATGATAAGATAAAATAAGTTTATATATAAAAGGAAATATCTATAGTTTTAATAAAAGAAATAATCTTTTTTAATCTCCATTTTTCATCAGATTATTTTTTAAATTATTTATTATTTCACTATATAACTATTGTCTAAGCTATTCACCTCACCTACTATTCCTTTCAGACTTTTATATCAAATTAAAGAATAAAAAAATAAGTTAAAAAAATATATTTTAAAAATTAAAAAAATGAAAACTGATCTTTCCACTAGTTAATATAATATAAAATAGTAATAACACATTTGAAAGTTTAGAACTTAGAAGTATATGGTGTGACATCTGTATAGCATAATTGAAAAGAAAAAAGAACACGTCAACAATGATACATTTTGCAACAAAAACACGTCAACATTATAAATATATTTCAATTGTTTATATAAAGACAGATAGTGCGGCACTCCTTTCTTTATTTTAATCTCAAGAATCTCTATCTATGCTATGTTACAAATCTTCATCAACTTATAATTATATTTAATTGCTATTAAATGCTTGTTATGCAATCATTATAATTCATAAGTTGACATTAATCAATTCATGAACAAGTAATTGAGAACCCACTTTAATCACAGGAGTATTACGAAAAATATAAATTATTTGTTAAGTGTTTTAAATAAATTAAATTCAGAAACAAGTGGTAGTTATTAATTAGTATTTGATTATATGTGCGCCTCAAATGTGGATAATATAATTAACGTTTTTTCTCGAAGCAGCAATATTCGAAAGAAAAAAGTTCAATAATGAATTACTTGCCGTAGAGCTTAAAACAACGGTTGGACGTTGGAACATCCAAAGGAGAAGGAAAGTAAAACACACTTACCTGTCTTATATTAAAAACGGCTTTTGTTTTCTTAAAAAAATGAAAAATAGTGTGTGTTTGGCAAGCAAGCAAGCCTTTGAATTAGGCATTAAAAATTTGTACATAATTCATAGCATAACATGCCTGTCTTATCGTTTCACCCGTGTTATTGTTTGACTTTCAATTAAATATAAGAACAGTTTTATGGGTTTGGCAAATAGGAATATTCAGTGACATAAACTACATTTAATGGTCTTGAATTTCTACGTTTTGGGATGGGGACTGAAGTAAAATAATTAGAATTATAGAGGGGCTAAAGGACAATTGGGTTTGCGTTTTGGTCAAACGACAATGGTTGGAGTAGAGTGAACAAAATGGAAGACTTTTGGTGTGGACCTGTAAGCGACATAGTCACTGCGGAGGAAGGTTCGTTATAATGTACGAGACACAAATTATCATTATTGTTGTTGTTTCCAACGAACCAAGAACAAGAAAAACAACAAGAACGTGCGCGATTGGAAAACGGCATCGCAGGAGTCAGAGTCACGCCGATTCACGAACCCCTCTTTCACAAGCAGAAGAATGAGAAACACGTTTTCAAAATTCGGTCTTCATTTTGATTTTGATTTTGGTTCGGGTTTTAGTTTTGGTTCTGGTTTGCTAATACTTTATTGTTGGAACAGCCTAACAATGAAGATTTCTCCCTAGTTTTTGTCTGTCCCCTCTCAGAAAACAAGGTTGCAGCATGTGAGTGTGTTTTCCTTCAACATGAAAATGCTTAAGCATGAAAAAAATGTGGGTTTTATGTTGCCTAATTTCGTAGATGTTTTCGACATTATTAGAACCTTGCCGAATACAATGAAACAATAAATGGCTTCTCTGTATTCGGCTTGACGATTCCATGAATCATTTCTGGAGTTTGGATAGTATTGCTGAAGTTATAGATTATAATATAATATAATATAAAGTTGAAATTTTAGAAATGAAAATTTTAGAAAACTGGTAAAATAAAGTTATTATTGAAAGAATTGATTTTTTTTCTTCTGCTTCTCATATTAATATTGTTTGAATTTTTTGGGGAAGCTTTAGGCATGGATTCAATGAATCCTTCAAAGCCTGTACTGGTTGGAATAAAAGAGACAACACTATATTTCCAGTTTCTATTTGTACTTTTTAAAGTTTAAGATACCGTTATTACTTTTAATTATATTTTGTTTTTCATTTAGTTTTCAGTTAACCTATATATTTATCATGAAATAAATAACATGTATTTATTGTACAATATAAACAAAAAAATTATGACAAAAATGCTTTATAATTACTCCATTTTGAACATATAAAATTTTTTGTAGTTTTTTTCTATATAAAAAGTTTTAAACTACTTTTTATTTTTTTGTTATTAGATGGCACCAACTGCTTAAGGAGTATAATTATAAGAGCTTTTTTTTTTTTTTACTCTTCAATGATTAGGAAACTTAAAATATTTTCTTCTAACTAATATTAATTACTTTCTATATTTCTTTATAATTATCGTTTTTAAAATAAATTTATTTTTATTTATTTTTTATTTATGAATTTTAAAATTATATTAATTATATTTTCATCAATTAATATATTATTATAGAAAGAGAATAAATTATTAAGAAAGAAAATATCAAAATAAAAATATTATTAAAAAATAATAAATTTATTATAAATTACAAAAATTAATATCTTTATTAATTTGTGTAGCAAAAACTTTAAATCTTAGATATTAATAAATATAAGAAATATGATCATCTTTTAATGTGCACAAATTATCGGTACAACCAAAGATAATAAATACAAAGAAATAAAACAAAATCTTATTTGCTAAAAAACAAATCTATAATTGTTATAATTATATTGGTTTATATAAATTAATGATAACCAGAAACAACTTACACACCTAATTAAAGACTGTTTATAATTCTTTTATAGGTTAGTTAGTTTTTTTTTTTTCTTAAAGTGTGATGATACATTGATATTAAAAGTTATAATCTCATTTATAGAATTCAATATCCATTATTACACTAAAATAATTTAATTTTAGTGATTGGAACAAAACCTTAAGATTACTCACATCCTGGTAAATAAAATAACACACCATAAATATTGAGACAAGAAATTTTGATTTTGTCTTTCGTAAATTTTCAAGATCACAATGATGACAAAATATTAGGACAAGAAATGTTGTTTGGCCTTTTCGGAAAATATAGAGACGGATCCCAAATCGAGATACCCAAACTTTTCTCTAGAAAGGGACCTGTGTTAATTAATGAAAATTTTCTATTGATATCAACCCAAAAATTATTATTTTTTTAAATAGATAAACTTAATTTTGTTAAAAACAATTGTTTGTTTTGGTTTTTTATTTTTTATGAATTATTATTTTATCCTCCATGTTTCAGATCATACAAAAGAAAATTAAGCATACAGAAAAGGAAGCAGAATCTTTTTTTATTCTAAGTTTAGTTTATAATATTCAAAAAGGTAAAGCCATCTCCTTGAAATTCGATTTCCTATAAGTTTAATTACACAAAAAAGGAAAAAAAAAAGAAAGTAAAGGACTGTAAACATTTCAGATTTTTTTAAGTTGTTAGAATCACATGATCTTTTCTTCCATTTTATATCAATTATTGTAAGGATTTAAGTTATTGTATATAAATTTGTTTAGATAATTTTTTTTTTATATATAAAAAAAGAGTAAACAAAACAAAGTGAGTTTTAAGATTAATTTTTATATAAATTAAAACTAAAAATATAGAGAAATTTTAATTTATAAAAAAAAATCATACTTTTTTCTTGTAAATATTTTTAGAAAAGTTTGACCAAACATATTTTAAAGAAGAAATGAACAATTTGAAACTAAACAAAGTAAAAACAGATAATTATAAACATGATAAAAAAATTCAGTTCATATTTTTGTCCATACAAACTCTTATGCGTTTTTTTTATGATGACTTTCACTTATGATGTTATGATGAAAATTACAAGTTCTGAGTCTTGACCTGACTTTACTCAGAAATTCTGGTTAAAGCCCTCATGATTGCCCTCAAAAGTCTAATACTATTGGTAATGGGTGTTCCACATTTCCACTTTAGCTAAAGTGGTCTCATAGTTCCTAAGCCTGTAGGCCCTAACTCTGGTTGTAACTTCTCTATTTTTAATCTATATATCTTCATATATGTATACTGCATCATATTACTATAATATTGTCCTCATTAAATATCAGTAGTTAAAAAATGGGAATGAATAAAGTGAGGAGGAGGAAATATTGTAAGATAGTTTTGGTGAATGAAAAAGTGATGTAATGTGATGAATGAAGGAAAGGAGCCAAGAACACTCACCTCAATGAAGACTGTTTTCAAAAGTCTCCCTGAAAACGAAGTGATGTTAGCAGTGATGATCTTGAGCTTCAAAGACTCGAAAACCTCGCACAATTTCACCATTGTGTCTGTCCTTTTGCTGCATGTCAAACTCACCACAACAGTTTTCTCCCCCATGTAGGTAACCCTCAGCTGCATCCACCACATTATAATCAATTAAAAAATTCAAACGAATAAGAACAAAAAACTCACACTACCCCACATCATCTTTGTAGTTTCAACCATAACAAATTATCAATACCCCACATCACTTTTATAGTATCAATAATACAAGAGAGAGAGAGAAAGAAAGTGTGAGAGAGAGAGAGGGTTAACCTCAAGGACTTCAATTGGGGAGTTTCTTGAAGTGACTGAATCATATATCTGCTCTATTCTCTTCTTCTTGGACCTCAACACCACAGGAAGCTGTTCCTGCTCAAAGTCATAGCTTGGACTACTCTTCTTTGGCATCCCAGATTCAAGATTCATTATCTCAGCTTCGATTATCTTCTCTTGCTCGTGCAAATGCTGGATGTACTCAATCGCATCCTTAATAATCGAAGCCTTGTCCATCTACAACAAACACATCATTCTATCACAAAACAAAACGACAGAGAAAAAAAAGTACCAAATCACATGATTTCTCAGCACTCCCAATTACCCGATTCGAATTCACAAATGTACCCATCAGATGAACAGTATCAACTAGTTAAGCTATTAATTAACTAATCAATTAACCAAACCTTACCTTGCTGATATTAGGAACCACCGATCTAAGAGCGAAAAGCCTTTCATTGAGCTTCTTCCTCCGCTTCCTCTCGGAAAGAATGTTCTTAGATGTTGCAGATGAAGCAGCACCATCAGGGGAACTGGAATCGTAGTACCCTGACAAAGCCTCATCCAGCACCCAACTACCATGACCGAGAATAACAGCAAAACAATAAACCAGCTTATGTTAGCTGAATCAATGACAGAAGAAATAGTATTCGAGATTAATATAGGTGAGTGATGAGTATTAATATTAATTAATGTTAATTATTACCCGTCAAGCTCTTGGGTTTGGAAGAACATGGTGGTCTCCCAGTAATGCTTGTACTCTTCACCGATATTCTCCATGATTAAGGTTGAGAGAGAAAGGGGAAAGAATATGTTGATGGTGTGGTTTGGTTGAAGTTGGTGTATAATAATGTGTGTTTATTTCTCTCCTTTTATGTGTTGTGGTTGTTTGTGTTGGTAGTTTATGTTGGCTTGCTACTTGTTGTGTGTGTATATATATATATATATATAAAAAAGGGGGGAAGAGGGTGAGGGAGGAATTAATCACGTGACAGGATAATTGGTTTGATTATGTTGTTGTCTGGTCACTGGACTCCTATATTTGCTGCTTCCTAGAAGTATCCAAATCGTTCAAATAGTTTGGTCCCCGTTTATGGCATGATATCAATAATGATTAGTAACCAACTCATTCATTTCCTGTACAATTTACATTTTTTTTAGTGAAAATAAAATTGTATATGTTAATTCCTACACCAAATTAATATATAATTTAATCTTTTAAATAAAATTTAATATATTAATAAATAATTTAATTTAAGTTTAATAATTTTATTAAAATAATTACATATCTAATTTATTATTTTATTAAAAAAAATAAAATTTATTATTTTGATTTTTATTAGCTGTGCATATGACTTATTTGAGGAGGCTTTCGTGATGTAGATGGATTCCCAAACAATTCAAGACAGTAATATATTCTATTTAATATTTATTAAATTAAAAACTATTTACTATTTATTAAATTAAAAAGTATTCATAATTAAATATATTTTGATGGGAAAGATAATTTCAGTTGAATGGTAAAATTAGTCGATAAGATGCTGTGGAAGATATTTATAGTGTACCAAATGTACGAGATATTTATGAGTAAGAAAAAAAGGTTTGATTCCATGAGAATATGGTAAAACTGTAAAGGAACTACTCATTCCATAATGCAATTTTAAGGTTATATATATACTAAATATGTCGATTTTTTAAATAAACTTATTAAAATAGTTTCACTTTTTTAATAAATAAATTCTTTAAATAAAAAACCATTATTTTTTTAAAATAAAAAAAAAATCAATCAATTTTTTTAGAATTTTTAAATTGCAGTCGAGATGGAAAAAGTAGTTTAGTGAAGGGGGACATTTTGGTGTGTGGATTTTCTTTAAAAAAAATATTATATTTTCAAAAGTTCTAAATATATTTGATGAGTTTAAAAAAATTTTAGAATAAAATACATAATTAAAAAAATTATATTGAAGAAAATATAAGCTGTTTTGGTAGAAAAGTAGAATGTTAATATAATAATATTTATTATAATGCAATGAGCATATTCTCTGAATTTGGTAACTCAATTGATTATACTAATGTGGTTGTTGGGCCTGGGACCAAAAGTGGGTCAAAGGGATACTTTGAGTGAGAGAGTGAACACAAAATTATAAGAAAGAGATACTTTGAGTGTCTCTCAACACAAAACTAGGTCCATTTTTTTAAAAAAAAAAAATTCTATCAATTTTTTATATTTTTAATAAAAAAAATATTTATATTTTAAAAAAAAAAAACCCTTATGTTACTCACATGATTTTTTGAATCACTAATAGGGTTCTATGTATAATATAAATCCATACAGATAGTGGTCAATTTAGTTAATTAATATTTTGTATCTGTAATTGATTAAAATATACCTACATTGATTGATTGATTGGTACATGTGATAACTATTTCTGTTTTTTAATCAAGTGATTCAGGGTTTAAATTTTGATGATATAGTTTGCGTGTGAAAAAATAATTAAAATATACTTGCAATATATAAAACTAATATTATCATTTCATTAGATGATGAAATTGAGTCTAATTCAATTTGCAAAATGGATCTTCAAGATAAATTTATTCTAGTTATATATTATGATTTTATTAATAAATATGAGATTTCAGTATTTATTTAATTTTAAAAAATATTTATACTTTTGAATAAATATTTCTTACATGCATTTTGAATATAGTTTTGATTCTAATAAATTCAACAATATTTATTTTTAGTCTTAAATCCTCGTTTATATAATAAGTGTTTCTGTTATAATAAATAAGAGACTAAATCAAATATTATTTTTTAAAATAGTATCATGATTAAATTATTAGGTTGAATTACATAAGCCTATTAATTTTAATTCATTTTTTTTTACGAGAAAATTTTTTATTAATTAAATATAAAATTTAATTATAATATATAAAAAAAAAATTTGTGGATCGGATGAATCTGATTCTGATAGTACAAGTATTCGAGAAGGGTATAACATTGGAAATAAACTACAATTATATAAGTGAATAAAATTTTATTTTTTACTCAAAACTTTCAAGTTAAGAGTTTGTATATCTTTTACACTTATATATTATTTTTATTTTTATTTAATATGAGATTTCAATTTATCTTAAACTTCAGAATAAAAAAAATATTAGAAATGAAATGTTATTTTCATTAAAGAAACAGAAAATATATCAATATTTATATTTTTATTATAAAGTTTTATAATAAAAATAAGATTGTAGAAGAATAGTATTATAAAGAAAATGTAAATATGTTTCTTGTCTTCTGATTATAATAATATATAATATTAGATATATTTTTTAACGCTGAATTTGGTTGATAGAAAGAGGGAAAAGTTGAAAGAAAAAAAAGAAAAAGAAAAGAAGGTGTAGTGTGGAGTTGTGGGTCATGGTGTTGGGGAGTGCTAGTGTCATGCAGAATTCTAGTAATGACGTCTGAATATTGTGTGAACGCATACACCACTGACAAAACAGTCATCTACTTTCCAACACACATTTTTCCTTTCCCACAATATCTAAAGGATCTTTGAATCTCATGGAAAAACTATCATCTTATTATATTATTGTCAGGAAGTGGTATAATAAAATCTCGCTTTATGAGGGATAGTTTTTATTCAGTTATAATTGTGCCCTTAAAATATAGGGTTTTTCTGTTTTTCCTTAGCTGCATACGAGTTATTTAATAGCCTCGTGTCTTTCACTTAATAAGAGAGCAGAGCATTTTTCCAATTTCTCTCTCTAGCATTCACTTTTATATTTCCTTGTATCAGAACCTGGTTAATAGATTATGATCCCCTTCTATATGGTTGGAGGAGCCCTGATGGTTAACAAAGTTGTTAACAAGCTATGTAGAGTTTTAATTGTTGGCAGGGTAGTTAGACCTAGATTGAGTTACCTGTTAACGGGTCACGTTTGAGTTGAGAATAACTCCTCGACGTGAGGGGAGGGTGTTGAGAAATCCCACATTGACTAAAAATGAAGTCGATCTATGGTATACAAGTAAAGTGTAAACTTTATTTTCTGAGCCGGTTTTGAGGATTAGTTAGGCTCATAATCACTTTCTTTAACAATTATCACCCTTAAAAATAATAATATTAAACATCCATCTATTATCGAATTGATGTTAGATTATCATAAATATCTAAGCATTAAAAAAACGCTTAATATTTCTTAGGAATCAAGTAATGCCAAATATATTTTATGGAAAGGTAACAACAAATCCTAAAATTAAAAAAATTAAAAAAAAGGAAATAGTGGGAATTTCGAAGGAACCTTATAAAAAAAGGGGCTTTCATACATATCTACCCTCATTTCCGCATCTATCTATCTTTGCGGTCTCTGCCTTCTCATTCAGACACAGCTTTCCGCTTTTAACTTCCTTCTGCCTCCAAATCGACCAACACTAAGAAACCAGTTGAAGCGATTGATTCAAGTGAAAACACTAAAGAAAAGAACAAAAATGACCCAAATTTTTTATTACAAACTCTCATTTTCACTTTATTGTTCCAAACTCTCTTTGTTCAATTTAACCTTTATTTTACTTAGACTTCCTTTTTTTTATTTATTAAAATTAGAGTTTCATAGTGTTTTATTTTTATGTTGGGTATGTTCATTTTTCTCCTTCATCTAGCTTATTTTTCCAGAGATGGTTAAAGGTTAAAATATAATTTCTTTTTGTGAAAAACGTTCATTGTATAAAGATTTTATTGTTTAGAAAAAGAAAAAAAAAAACCGTGGATATTACATAAACCTATTCGAAAGGAATTTCTTTGAAGAAATCAGTTCTTGAACTTAAGCATCAACGTGGTGTAAGTAGCATAATCCCTTTCATTTAAGACATTTCAAACACAAGTACCTTTTTCTTATTCATGACCTTCTTTCTTTCTGTAAGGAACACAACCGACTTATGGGACTTTTAATGTTCCGCCAACCAATGTGATTCAATTTTAAGACATCGTTTCATCTATTATTTATACTTTTATTTTCTTTAATGTTTGAAATATATAATTTATCTTTTCAAATATGAAAAAAATAAAATTTATTTATATTTAAAAAAATATTATAAAAAATAATTACAGACAAATATAAAATAATTTAATTCTCTCAAATCATATAAAAGATATCATAATTTATTATATTAAAAAATATTCAATTTAAATTCAATACCATAATTCAATCTAAAACTAATAATGTTATTAATTATATTATAATATTATATAAAATATTATTACATATTTAATTTATTATTAAGGTAAGATTTATTTTTCATTTATTTATATATATATATATATATATTTTTTTTTTATAGTTAAACATTTTTAATAATGTGAAATCTTCTCAATAAATACACATCATTTATTTCAATTTATAAAATGGAATTCTTTTATATATATATATATATATATATTTTGAAATACTTCATTCATTATAAATTGATTTTAAGTTAAAAAAATTATATTTTATATTTTGTTATTTATTTTATTAATAAATATTATAAGGAGATACAATATAAAATATACGAAAAATTAAAATAAATAAAATAGTATAAAATATTAAAAATAAGTCCAAGAACACAATCAAAAACCTTAAAAGTTTTGAATTTATAATTTTTTTTTTTTGAAACTGGAATATTCTGAGTCAATCTAAAACTTAATATTCAAAGTTATTGAACTAATACAACACATGACAAAATTACATAAAAAGAATTTGGAATGTTTATATTGAAATAGAATTATAATGAAATGATTTGAAAATGTATGCATAAGAATGTGATGCTTGTTTCCCTCCAGCTTGGAGTCGTGTGATACCTTCCATGCTCGTCCAACTGCGGCTGGAACCGTTTATACCCATCAATAAATATTTTTTTTCATTTCTCATTTTTCATTTTATTACAATGTTCTATATATAAATAAATATATCCAATTTTTCATATCATTAAAAATATAATTAAATTATAATTCTAAATTTTATCAAATGAATCAATTTTATAAAATTTAAAATTTATTTTCAAGATGTTTCGTCCTAGATAGTTATTAATAAATAAAACAGATAATACCACCTTCAATCTATAGAGACGGAAAAATGAAGCTCAAAATATGTCTACTTCAACGATAGAAAACGTTTGCTTTGAAAATTATTCAATTATCAAACTCAAATTCACAAAGAAAAAACCATTCGATCTTTTGACACTATTGTGGAAACTATGTGCTATCATCCAAGTGTCATAGACTTTGAATAAAAAACTAATTTGTCATGTTAGAATGAGGGAAGAGTGACACGTACAAGAAATCAAAAGAATTGAAGAAATTAAAACAATTATTGAAACGAACAAAATTTTTTATGATAAAATTTTATATTAATTAAAAATAAAAATAAGACTTAATTATTGTAGATAAATGAGAAATAAATCTTATTCATAATTTTTTTCTATCAATATAAGATAAACTTGAAGTATAATTATAAACAATTTCTTATAAACTCATACTTTATTTATGATAAAACAAAAATAAAAACATACTTGAATTTATTATTAGAAAAGTAAAATTAATCGTGAATATATAATTTTTAAATAGAGTAATATATTTTCTTTTTAGATTTTTTTTATTTGATAAGATGATAATAAGAAAAATAAAAAACTATATATTTTTTTCTCTTGAGAAACATAACCCCTTATTTAACTTAGATGAGATACATTATAAATTTTAATTATTTTGAATTTGACTTTCATAAAAACAAAATACTATTTAAATATATAATAATTTTTCATACAGTTATACTCTTAATCATAAACTTAATATTAAATAAATTATTTTATAATTTTAATAAATTAAATAATAATCTTAACACATTAAATAATAAATATATAAAAAATAAAGTTAACACTTAACTCTTAAACAATTTTAAAATTGAATTAAATTTTTTTTAATCACTTTTTATATAATTTTAAATATTAAGAAAATAAAATAAAAATATATTTTTTTAAAATGTAAATAAAAAAATAAGTAAAATCTAATATATCAAGAATATATTAAATTAAGTGTTAGATTTAATAAAAAAATGATAGAAATTTAATCTAATCCAATCTATATTTCTCTTTTTATATTAAATGGAGTGATAGATAAAATCCAGTCTTTTTATATTCTTGTAACTTTGTGAAAAGGAGGTAGAAGTTTCGTAGTTGTTTCCATGAAATTGTTTTGTTCCCTAAAGTCTAATGGGCACATGATAGAGTTAGTGTTTGAGAGACATTGTTTTTAGACAACCAAAGTTTGTGGCATGCTCATCGATCAAGTCAATTCAAGAGAGAAGAACACAAGTATCTAGTTTAAGTATGAAAGGTCAATCATCTTCAACTAACTAACCTTAGCTTTCAGTCAAGAACATCAAGTCTTTCATTCTTTTTTTCTTTTTTAATAATTTCATCAACTCTTTCTATGTAACGCAAACCATATGTTAAAATTGTTTAACTAAAATAAAATATAAAATACAATCTTTTTTTCCTTTCATTTTTATCTATTAAACCTATTTATATATATTTTTATGAGTTTATATAAACCAATGATAAAATATACCGTAGTTATAGATTTTTAACTATTATGGAATAAAATTTTGAAATAAAACCTTTTTTTTAGAATAAATTGAGAATATAGAATGAAATTAAAAAATTTTAAATTATAAATCCTAAACCAATTACATAAGAACTCTCCCTACCACAAGTTATCTCATGATAATACGTATTAAAGTTGAGATCTTTAAACAAAAAAATTATTTGGCCATAATTTAGATACTAATAATCCTAATATGATTGAACCAACAACCTTCAAAGAAGTTATTTCTAGAAAGAAGTAGTGTATTAAAGGTTTCCATAAAATAAAAGGTCTTGACTTCAATGAAACTTTCAACTTCATCATCAAATCAGCAATCATATGCGCTGTTCTTATCATAGTCGTCTCCAACACCTGACATATACATTGAACTAACATAAATAATACATTTCTATATGAAGACCTTGAAAAAACTATGTACATGCAGCAACCACTAGGCTTCATTATGAGTTTTCAAAAATATGTTTGCAAGCTAAACAATCCCATATATGGCCTCAAGTAGATCATGTGATCATAGTTTCAAAATCTTAGTCACACTTTTGTTTAATGGGGAATTCAGTAAACCAAAAGTGGCTCTTCCTTGTTTATCAAGTTTAGTATTTATTTTAAAATTTTCATCCTTATATATATGTAGATGATATCATCATAATTGGGAGTTCACACATTGAGATAAAATCTCCTATTGCCCATCTGCATAATATGTTTGTGATAAAAAACCTTGGTAAATTATTTTTTTGATAAGAAACTTCATGCTACAAGGATGATAGTATTCATCTCTCTCAATCAAAATATATTCATGAGATTTTTCAAAAAGTTAACATGCTTGATGCCAATTCTTAACCCACATCTATGGTTTCCTCTCTTAAACTCACTAAAGTAGGTTCAATATTTGTTTATGATCTTATTCTATATAGGTTTATTATTGACGTTCCACAATATGTAACAATAACAAAACCAAACCTTGCTTATTTTAATAATAAGGTTTGTCAATATCTCCTTACTTATTCCAATTATTTTCTCTAAAAACTTTGGAGTATTATTACTTGCATCTAATCCTAAATGCACTCAAAAACAAAACTTGATCTAAAGTTTATGCGTGACTAAATCCAAAAAAGGAGATCCATATTATTAGTCTCTTTGCTCGTTACTAAGTTGTTGATATATTAACAAAATCTTATCTAAATTCAAGTTTCTAACTTTCATATTAAACTTATAATCACTAACAATTCTCTTATACGTTTCCGGAAAGATATTAACTTAATTAATTATTAATAAAAAAATTAATAAACTAATAATTAACTCATAGTAATATACAACATCTATATATATTTTAGAATGGTTCAAAGTTTTTTTCTTCAACACTCAAAATGTTTTTTAAAAGCATACATTGGACTAAAATAAAAATAATACTATTTTAAAAAATGGTATTTAAATTAAAAATATATATAAGAAATTAATTAATAATTGTTCATTGAAATTATTTTCTCACTGTCACATTGTTATTTTATATTTTCAAATTACAATACAGTTTGGAATTTTCCATATATATATATATATATTTATTTTGTGTTTGTTATTTTTTAGTTCGGTAATTTTGATTGTATTTTTAAAATTTCAAAAAGATTATTTTAATTATTTAAAATGAAAAAAAATAAAGTTAGTCTCTAAACATTAAGTTTAGAAAATTAAAATAATTTTTTCAAAATTGATTTTAGTTTCTTAAATTTAATATTTATGGTAAATATAATATTTTATTAAATTAAAAATAAAATTAATTTAAAGAGTTAAAAAATTTATATATTTTATGGATTAAAAACAAAATTAAATCTATTTCTTTAATTTTTAGAATTTTAATTTAATTTTAAGTTTTTGACGAAGTTTAATTACAAGTTAAAAAATTAGAAGTGTTACAAGTGTTTCTACATCTATATTTTCTTTTTTTATGTTTTTTTATTGAGTGAAGTATTTATAGTTATCAAGAGTGAATAATCTCTTGGTGGGTGTTATCCTTTAGATGAGGGATCCTAATAGCATATCTTTGTTATAACAAGATGAAATTATAGTAAAGTGTGAATCAATATAAAAATAAATTGTATAATTATTTCTAATCTTATTATTATTCATCTTAAAATTTGTTTTGAAATTTGAATGATTAGTATTGAGTTATCATAATTAATTGGTTTATTTTGGTATCTTAGTGTTCTTTTGTTTTATACTTATACGGGTAGTACTTGATACAAGCTGAATACTATTTAGAGATACCTTCCTATTGTTGGTCCTCGATCTTCACTCTGGATGTTAAACCGAATGGAGGGGCTACCTGCGAAGACACTCCGACACTCTAAGTTAGTAAGAGTTAAGGTAGTGTTAAGCAGGAGATATAGGATAAGGAGTATTTAGAGAGTGAGATTAAGATTGGATGCCTCATACCTGGAGTGAGACCTTATATTTATAATAAAGAATAGTAACAAATTACCTGGACGAATCGTAACCGATGCCGAGATCCTTGAAATACTATTAAATACTAAGATCCTTGGGATACTATTAAATACCGAGATTCTCGAGACTTTATTAATAATTGTGAATCATAACCGACACCGAGATCCCCGGGATTTTGTTACAAGAGCTTTGGAACCAGACCCAAGCCGCTATCTTATCGATCCTGCTGAAGACCGAGAACTTGTCGGTTAGGATATGACATGTTCTCGGGTAAGAGTTCCTTATCCGGTACACAAGTCCTCCCAATCATGAGACCGAATATGGGCGAGATGACTTGCATAATGAATGTTATTTTCTTCAAAGATGTTTGTTTCGTTTAATACTTGAGCGAATGTTCCGTTGTTCGGTTAAACATCACTAATTTTTAAGGGAATTTTCTTAGCGAATTGAGAACATTTCGGTATTCGGCCAAGCATCACTAACTCTTAAGCGAATTTTCTTAGCGAATTGAGAATATCTCGGTATCCGGCTAAGGATCACTAACTCTTAAGTGAATTTTCTTAGCAAATCGAGAATATTTCGGTATTCGGCTAAGCATCACCAACTCTTAAGTGAATTTTCTTTGAAAGTTACTTGATAGTAGCGACAACTGCAAATTTGTTTTGCTTTTGATGTTGAAGAAATTTCAGTTGATCAATCTTTCTGAAATATAATAGTTGTGGTGGCCCAGATTATGAACTTTCACTTTGAGTTGCTCTCTGAAGTAGCAGTAAATGCTGACTACTTTTAGGAAGGATGCAAAACTTCCTAAGTACAAAAGACCAAATCGTTATATCACTTGTGTCCACTTCTTTATCCCCATTAACTATAGCCTTTGAACATATACTTTTAAGGATTGGGTAAGCATGACATGTGACTGAGATATAAGAAATTGTTGAAATTTTTCTGCAAGATTACCTTTATCATCAAATGGGGTAATAAAGATGAGTAGACAAAATTTCTTTGTCAAAATTTCATGAAATTCACCCTTATCAAATGGTACAATAAAGACCGATGAAGGAGTAGAGAATATCCTCATTTTCCCTATAATTCATCTTTCAAATGAGACAATAAAGATTGATGGAAGAATAGAGAATATAATATTTTTCCTGTAATTCACCCTTCAAATGAGATAAAGATTGATGGAGGAATAGAGAATATAATATTTTCCTTGTAATTCACCCTTCAAATGAGATAAAGATTGATGGAGGAATAGAGAATATAATATTTTCCCTGTAATTCACCCTTCAAATGAGATAAAAATTGATGGAAGAATAGAGAATATAATATTTTCCCTGTAATTGACCTTCCAAATGAGACAATAAAGATTACTGGAAGAATATAATATATTTCTTGTAATTCACCTCCTTCCAAATGAGACAATAAAGATTGATGGAGGAGAAGAGAAATATCCTCCTTTTTAATATTTTCCCCTATAATTCACATCAAATGAGACAATAAAGATTACTGGAGGAATATAATATTTTCCCTGTAATTCACCTTCCAAATGAGACAATAAAGATTACTGGAGGAATATAATATTTTTCTTGTAATTCACCTTCCAAATGAGACAATAAAGATTGATGGAGGAGAAGAGAAATATCCTCCTTTTTAATATTTTCCCCTGTAATTCACATCAAATGAGACAATAAAGATTACTGGAGGAATAGAGAATATCCTTCCTTATAATATTTTCCTGAAAATTATCCTTCACATGAGAGAATAACGATTGATGGAGGAGTAGAGAAATATCCTCCCTTTTCCTGAAAAATTATTCTTATCAAATAAGATAATAAAGATTACTGGAGGAATAAAGAATATCCTCCCTTCTAATATTTTCTTGAAATTTCCTTCACATGAGAGAATAAAGATTGATGGAGGAGTAGAGAAATATCCTCCATTTTCCTGAAAATTATTCTTATCAAATAAAACAATAAAGATTACTAGAGGAATAAAGAATATTCTCCCTTATAATATTTTCCTAAAATTCCCTTCACATGAGAGAATAAAGATTGATGGAGGGGTAGAGAAATATCCTCCCTTTTCCTGAAAATTATTCTTATCAAATAAGATAATAAAGATTAGTGGAGGAATAAAGAATATCTTCCCTTTTAATATTTTCCTGAAATTCCCTTCACATGAGAGAATAAAGATTGATAGAAGAGTAGAGAAATATCCTCCCTTTTCTTGAAAATTATCGCACCAAATTGCACAGCAAAATAATAACACTCCTGTGTTGAATTGCAAATAGTGTCAAGATAGATTATATTACCTTACAACAAGTCTAATCACGAGCTTAACTCTTCCACATAGGAAGGACAAAGTGTCTCTTTTGGTGATGATGAAAAAACAATGTTGACACGACAAGACACATAGTGTGTCCACTCCATCTTCTTTATAGTGGTGCCAAACCCCAATTAATGCAAACATCATTTGGCAAATCAATTGAAGCGTTATTTTGTGTAGATTATAACCTTAATCTCCAATTTCAATGGTCTTTTCTGACCTGAAACAGTTTCGTGAAAAATTCACTAATAATAGAAAAATACACTAACCATGAATCCAAGCTTCAATTTGCCCATGATAATGCTTGATTTGAGACTGAAGAAAGCGGTGACTCATCAGTAACCTTTCTTTTGGAGGAAAGATCTCAGTCGGCCTCTTGGACTCTTCTTGACTCATATTCCTGATGATCGCCATAACTTTGATTGCACTCGGTCCCACGGTGGGCGCCAAAATGTACTTACACGGATAATACTTGATACGAGCCGAATATTATTCAGAGATACCTTCCTGCTGCTGGTCCTTGATCTTCATCCTGGATGTTGAACCGAATGGTGGGGGTACCTGCGAAGACACTCTGACGCTTAAGTCAGTAAGAGCTAAGGTAGTGTTAAACAGGAGATATAGGATAAAGAGTAATTAGAGAGTGAGATTAAGATTGGATGCCTTATACCTGGAGTGAGACCTTATATTTATAATAAATAATAGTAACAGATTACCTGGGCGAATCGTAACCGATGCCGAGATCCTTGAGATATTATTAAATACCGAGATTTTCGAGATTCTATTAATAATGGTGAATCGTAACCGATATCGAGATTCCCAGAATTCTGTTACAAGGGCTTTGGGATCAGGCCTAAGCCGCTATCTTATCGGTTCTACTGAAGACCGAGAACCTATCGATTAGGATACGATATGTTCTCAAGTAAAGGTTCTTTATCCGGTACATCTTTTTTATTGTGATAGTTATGATTAAATAGGATTATTTCTTGTATGTTTGAATTGAAGTTTAATCAAGAAAGTATTTCACTATTTGTAATTCATTGATGATATTCTAATGTAATTCATGTGAGCATGTTTGTTTAACAAAGTCTTCCATGAAGGTTTTGTTGAAACTATTAAATCACATGTTTTTTTTTCAAGTAAATAAGTTACCCTAACATAGTATTCAATACCCTATATATATAACTCATGTGAAAACCTTTATTTTCCAAATTCTTTCACAACACTTTTGATACAAAGTCACGAGATTTTTCTTACTTAATAAAGAAAAATCACGTGCAAGTCCCTTTCTTTGATTCAATATCTTCCCTAAAAAATAAACAACCTTTGAAGTAGGTAACAAAAAATTAAATTGATTGTTTATAATCCTCATATATCCTATTAATCTATGCTCAATCACTTTTTTTTTTCTTTAATAATATGATTTATAAGCAATATTACCATGACACTTGGACTATCTACTATGATATTGGATTAAAGAGTAAATCAGTAAATTAGTAATTGAACCTTATAAGTGAATGTTCATTAAATATATAAAATATTCTATATAAAAAAAAATGGTTATTCAAATAAGAAACAGTGTTAGTGGTGATGTTCATGCTAATAAATCAATGGCCGATTTTGACCGGTGTTGCTCAGGTCATCACGGTCAATAACAGAATAAATTATTGATTAAATCTGTGCTGCTGCAGGTAATGAATATAATGAATACAGTTTTCTCGTTATGAATTTTATAATAATAAATTAAATTTAAAATATAATTTTTTTATAATATTAAAATTTATATTAATAAATTTCTTAAATTTATTAAATTATATATTATCAAATTATTATTTTATTATTAGACTAAATAAATTGAGATATTTAAATATAAAAATATATATTAAAATTTCATATTTATTAAAAATAAAATAAAATTAATTTTTATAAAATAATATAAATTTTAATAAATTAATCTTATAAAAATAAATTAATTTTAAAATTTATTTTTAATATAATATTAGAATTTATTATAATAAATTTATTTTATCAAATTATTATTAATTATTTATATATAAATTCACGTCGAGAAAGATAAAAATATATTAAAAATTTTAAATTAATTAAAAATAATATTAAATTAAAATATATAATATATAAAATAATATAAATATCCTAAATTTAATATTATAAAATAAATTAAATTTTCTTCTTATCAATCATTATACAAATTATTGTATAATAATCTATTTCCATAAATTATTAGTCGTTGGTCCCATTAAACATTCTAGAAAGATCGTATCCATTACTACTACAATATATTTAATCTGATGCTGGCCTATGAACTTCGAACACTATTATATAAAACGTGGGCATAAATAAAATAAAAATATTATATTGAATACTCATTAATATCTACTACTAAAATTACTGTGAATATAATTATGACCCAAATTAACAAACTTAGATACCGATAATAATTTCTAATTAATGTACGTTATTAATAGCGTATGCCGACTAAACTTATTTTTTTATACTGTCATTAGTTTCAGATTATTATACACGATAAATTTATTATTTAAAAATATATGTAGATAAAATTTTAATTAACTAACTCAATAAATTCTAAAACATTCATTTAGTTGAATAGATGTGTATACGGATATCTTGCCTGCTGTCCCCATCTGGGTTGAAAACGACGCTGTTTCAAAGTTTCAAATGAAATTATTTTTATATTTTTATATTTTTCATAATTATTATTTTTATTTCTCTTTCTCGTTCTTCACCGTTGAACAATGATATGTAAGAGTAAAAATAAATAATATTATATGATTTATTTTCAAATCGATTATGTTATTATGTTCAAATATTTTATTTTAAATCATAATAATTTATTTCTAAATTAGTTTTGAAAAAAAAATGTCAGAGACACAATTTTTCAAGCATGTCTTCTAAAAAAAAAAAAAAATCTTGAGGCTGTGAGGTTCTTGTGAGTTGTGAGGGGTTTGAGTTGACCAGTGATGTTCCCCTTCCAGTGGATTTGCAAGTCTATCAGGTAAACATGAAGCCTCTTTCCACTCTTTCTTTCATTTTCTTTCTCAATTCATCTCAAATGCATGCATTGCCATCAATTCTACAATTAATCATCCATTACTCATAAATTCTCTTAACTTCATCTAGAAGATTCACTAATTAAATATAAAACTTAATTATAATATATAAATAAAAAATATCTTTTATATTTTAATTAATTTTAAAAATAAATTAGATATCATGATAATTTTTATATATTTTAACAAATTAATTATATTTTTATATATTTTAACAAATTAATTATGTAAAATTTTATTTATTAATAAGACTATTAAACATATTTTTTATTAAGAAAATTTTTTTAATATAAAAAAATATTAAAAAATTTTACATGAGATTTAATTATAATCTAAACTAATTATGTAAAATAAAATATTAAAAAAATTTCATATTAGTTAAATATAAGATTCAATTTTAAAGATGAATTAAATATTATAAACATTTTCTATATTTTTTTAGATGATTCCAACAAATATATATACAATATATCTCCTCACATTTTATTAGAGATCTCACATTGCTTAGTGATATGACCAAATTGATGTATATAACTGAGGGTAAACTTCATCTCATAAGCCAGTTTTATTTGAATTAGGCTCAAAACTCACTTCTATTATGGTATCAGAACTTATTCTAACAAAATTGATAAACCTATCACACCACCCCTCACCCACATATGTCGTCCTACAATTGTTCAGTCTGTCTGTCCAGTCCTAACGTTCAAACTAATATAATCTTGACGTGGAAGGGGTGTATTAAGGATCCTACATTGTTTAGTGATATGACCACATTAATTTATATAAGTGAGGATAAATCTTACCTTATAAGTTAGTTTTATGAGGTTGAGTTAGATTCAAAGTTCACTTCTATTACATTATAATGTTTAACATTATGATAATGTGTAAGGAATATAAAAATAAAAGATGTAGAAATAAAGAAGAGGATGTAACTGTCCTTGAAATAAAGGATAGTTGAAAATAGTTGCTGTAATATTGTAATAAATAGAGAAATAAACATGAGACACCACACGTTAAATGGGTCCTGGCTGACCTAAGTTGTGTCTCTCGTCTTATGATGTTACATCGAACATCATGCATGACTTGGAAACAAGGACTTCAACTCTGGTCCTATCTTTTATCGTTTTGGTCGAAATATTGGAGTCTTTAATTTGGATCCAAACAATTCATGGTGTGTTACCATGGGCAAGGGGAAGTGGGAGATGGAGATGGAGATGGAGGGCCAAGCCTTCAATTTTATTTTCTCTTTTTTCTTCTTTGAAAAAAAAGTTTCAGACTTTCGATCTTATGTGGTTTTGGGTTGAGTTATCTCCGTTAAAGTGGACTTCGATCATTCTTGGTCCCTCCATATACAACTCTTCAAATCATCATTTTCATGGACCATCCTCAGAATTTATTAGATTTAGTTGAGTTATCAATTTTATCATCAAGAAATTTATATTTTTTTAGAATACTTGAAATTTCAATTGTTATGATTTTTTTAGTATATTTTCTTCGGATAAATTGATTTATTTACTTCTAATTTTTTTTACCTTGGATTCGATTGTTCACTATATGACAAATTTAATTGTAAATAGATTTTAAAAATTAAATTTTTAATATTAAACTTTATAAAAGTAAACATAAATCAAATTTTCGATAAACTTTATCATTAGTTAATTAAAATTGAATGATATTTAGTAATTAAATATTATAAATTATTAAAAAAATTTATATATAGAGAAGAAAAGAAAAGAGAGTGAAATGAGAAATTGATTAAATAGAAGGGAGATAGGATTATGGATAGAGGAGAAGAAAAAAAAATGGAAGAAAGAGAGATAAGATCATATTGATAAAAAAAAAAGTTAGAAAAAAAGTTAGAAGAAGAATTAGAGATAGGTGATAGAAGAAATACAAATAAAGAGAAAAAAAGTGAGGAAAGTTAAATGTGAAATAAGAGAATTTTAAAATTTTCAATTTCAAATAATTAAAATTAAAATTCTTTTTTAAAAAAATCAATTTTATTTTATTTTTTAAATTCCTTATACAATAATATATTCACGTGAATATATTGAATTTTGTAAAGAAACAAATTATTCTTATAGAATTTTTTATCCAAACACAAACTTAAATAATATAACGTATAAATTAATAAGTAAGAGTATGTTTGGCCAATGTTGCATTTGAATTGAGTTAGTATATTCGTATTATTTCTTATTTCTTTTTTATAAGTTTTTAACTTAGATCTTAGTTAATTCTTTAGATAATAAGAATTTTAATTAAAAGTAGAAGTGATTTAATTTAGATAGAATATAGATATTTTAAAAAGTTAAATTAAAAAGACTTATAAATAAATAAAAAACTTAATTATTCAAATTTTATTTTATAAAAATTATCATTTCTTTAAAATCAATTTATTTGTCTTCTTTCTAAGATTATCATTATGTTTTTTATCTTCTTTAGAATTTATCATAGTAAAGATAGTGGTGAATAGAATAAATTCTACCAATTATAATGAGATATTGATAACTTAACCATGTATATAATCTTATGTATAATGTAATTATGTTAGTCTTTGTGATATTTTCTGTTAATAATTTATCTCTCATTAAGTAAACATTACACTTTTGTGATATTGACCTAAAGTTTGTCCTTAGTGGCTTAAGTGATATAATGACTCCAAAGTATTATAAAGAACTATATTGAAAATAGAATAATATAAGACAATCCAACAATACCAGATATCATGTGCAAAATGTTTTTTATTCTAAATCTAATGTTTTTTATGATTTAAACTCCAAATATAATAAAGTAAGTTTACTTGAGTGTTGGAATTAAATTTAGAACAATAGTCTAATTTTGGTGTAGCACAAGTTACACTTAAGGGGACGAGGTGGTTGTATTGATCACACCCTAGATCTTTGATAACATATTTATTGCAATATAGTACATAATTATAGTATAACACATTATTGTTGTGTTCATTCCATTTTAGCACATTGCTCCCCATTTGAAGTAAACTTCCTACATAGGAATGGTTGCAATATAACACATTATTGTTGTGTTCATTCTTTTTTAGCATATTTCTCCCATTTGAATAGTATACTAAATATTGTATTAGTATAATTAAGTAGAATTTTTTGTATATTCTGTTTTAGCACATTTCTCCCTATTTTTAGCACATTACTTCCCATATCTCCATTTGAATAATTTATTGTATTAGACATCAAAATTTAGGGCTCCTTTTAATTATTCCCAATAATTATTTTTATGTGTTTTTTAAGTCTTAAGCACAATAAGGAGTCTATAATAAGTTCATATCAACTTGTTTTTGAAGTTGGAAGATTTTAGGATAGAATTGTTAATTTTGTCTTTATATAAATAAGTATTCAAATAGAATAAATAATATGTCATTCGGATTCTCACATACATATGTTAGGTTATTAAAAAATTGAAGTGTCAAAATATATAAAATGAAGTAATAAAGTAACATTTGGAAAATGTATTAAATTTGGGTCTATAGATGAAGAGAGATAAATTAAGTTGGTCATGTTAGGACTTATTCTATGTGTGACACTTTCTTTAAAAAAATTGTACCAATTTAAGAAAAGGGTTCTGATAAGAAGATTTTGAGGTCTTACTTTCTTTTTTTTTACCCATCAACCATAACTTGGTTGTATTGCAATTTGGAGGTCATGATTATTGAATTAGTGTTTCATAAAACAATTCACATATTGTTCATTCTAATATGTGCACTATTGTTTTAAATATGTGTCTATTGGGTCTATAATTATATATTTGTTAATGTATGCTTTGCACTTTTATTTGATATTCGAAAAATCTAATATTAAAGATCACTATTTACATATTCTGCTCATGTGAAAACTAATATGTAGGGAGTAATTTGTAAATAGTGACTAGTTTGTAGTCCCCTCTTATGATGTAACAGTGTGAAAAATATAGTAAAATAAGTTCAGCTTCTTCTTAAAATCTTATAAATAGAGAGTTTCATTTCACATTTTTCACATGTGTTCATTCTCTAAAAAAAACTAAGTTTAGTGATTTCTCTCTAAAAAAGGATACTTGGCATACTTGATGTACTCTTTGGCTAACCTATACTCGACAAACTCGATAGATTCTTTGGTTGATCTCCACTTGACAAATCGATAGACTTTTTGCCTAACATCTACTCAACAATTAGGTAGAATCTTTGCCTGACCTCTACTCGACAAACTTGGTAGAGACTCCTTAGTTAACTTGTAATTGACATACTTAATAAAGGTGGATAAGATCACTTATCCAGTAACATATAAGCCATCTATAGGATACAATTAATGATAGAGATAAGAGAGTTGTCTCTTATATAGAAGGATAAAATGATTATCTCTTATACGGTAATAAAAATAAATAAGTATGAGGATTTTACTACTTATAAAGAAAAAGAGGAAGAGTACGGAGCTAAGGAGATAAAGTGGAGCCTGACTTGACTATTTGGTTGACTGAAATTAAGCTTAAGTGTTGGAAAAAAGAAGGGATACCCAAGAAGAAGAGATACCAGGTAAGGGAAAGTTATATTTCAAATAATAATATTCAAAAAGATGGTTGACTTACCTAGTTTTAGGAATTGTTTATGCTCGACTTTGGTGATCATATTTTTAATTGTCAAATTTATAAAAGTGATAATTTTCTTGATAGGTAGGGTTAACCAGGTTGAGCATGATAATAAATGTTGGATTCTTTGTGAGTTAAACAATTTGATCGACTTAACTGATTTAATGGTTGTTCTAACTGGCTTGTTAGCTATGAATGCATGACTAACCATGTGCATAACGATATACTGAAATAATATATACTTCATCAACCTATGATGGTGTTGACTAAGTTACTAAATTGTTCGATGATGATGTGTACTTGGCTAACCTACTGAGGTCTTGACCAAGTTATTGAAGTGGTTAGTATTTGGCTACCATGCTGAAGTGATGTTTGACCAATCTATCAAATGATTGGTCGAGTATGTGAAATTTAAGTAATTGAAGTTATTTTTGGTTGAGTTGAGCCTTAAGGGTTAATATTTGGAATCAATATTGTGTTATTGGCTAAACTGTTTTGTGAAAGGTTAATACCCAAAATTAGCATTGTATTATTAATTGAGTTGAGTTGTAAGGGTTAATACTTAGAATCAACATTTTATTGTTGGCCGAACTAAGCATTGCATTATTGGTTGAGTTGAGCTGTAAAGGATTAATACCTAGAATTAATATTGTGTTATTGGTTGAGTTAAGCTTTAAGGGTTAATACCTAGAATCAACATTATATTATTGGTTGAGTTGAGTTATAAGAGTTAATACCTAAAATCAGCATTGCTTTATTGGTCGAGCTGAGCTATAAGTTTTAATACCTAAAATAAGCATTATATTATTGACCGAACTAAGTTGTAAGAGTTAATACTCGAAATCAACATTTTATTATTAATCAAGTTGAGCATTGTGTTATTGGTTGAGCTAAATTGTAAAGGGTTAATATCCAGAATCAGTATGGTGTTATTAGCCGAGCTGAGTTATAAAGGGTTAATACCCAAAACCAACATTGTATTATTGGTCGATCTACATTGTAAGATTTAATACTCAGAATCATCATTTTTTATTGTTCGTTGAGCTAAGTTGTAAGGGCTGATGCCCAAATTTAGTTATGATTGTATAATTGCATTGTACTTGAGCTAATACGAGCATGTACTAAGTATGGTGAGTTATGCTAGAGCAAATTTAGTGAGATCCTAAACTTCACTAATTGATTGTGGGGATACTAGTAGCACACCCAATATACAAAAAGGCATGCCAAGATAGGTGAGGGAGAGCACTAATAGTCCTACCCTGTGTGTAAGGTAGTTAGGTTGCATGATCATCAAATTTGAGGTAGTGTGGCTTACAGGTGGTAGTCTCTAAATTCGAATATAATAACTAATGATTTTTGGAAGCATCTATATTATGCATACGAGTTGTAATGTCCAATTTTGTCGTTCTGGTTGTGTTGTGTAGGATCAAGTGTCCGGGAAGATCATCCTGAAGGGACCTAAAGTGGGATGACTCTTTCCATTATACTTATCTCCTTCCACAAATTGTCATATTTTTTCTTTAATTTTGTATTGATGATAGACAAATGAATAAAATGTGGCACAATCGTTTAGGTCATCCAAATTTTCAAGTACTTAGTACTTTGTTCAAATCTAGTTCCTTGGGCAGTAAAATTTCTTCTATTTCTTTTGATTGTTCTACATGTAAACTTGGTAAAAATAAAACTTTACCATTTCCACATAATACATCCCGTGCAAATCATTGTTTTGATATTATTCATAGTGATGTCTAGGGAATTTCACCTGTTGTTTCTCATGCGGGTTATAAGTATTTTGTTACTTTCATAGATGACTATAATAGATTTACTTGGGTATATTTTCTTCGGTCTAAGACAGAAGTTTTCTCTATTTTTAAATCTTTTGTATCCTTTATTAAGACCCAATTTTCTACTCACATAAAAGTCTTAAGATCGGATTCTGGAGGAGAATATATGTCTAATGAATTTCAGAGTTTTCTTCAAAATGAGGGGATCATATCTCAACGTTCTTGTCCTTCAACACCACAACAAAATGGTGTTGCCGAAAGAAAGAACCGTCATCTTCTTGATGTTGTACGCACTCTTCTACTTGAATCATATGTTCCTCCTCATTTTTGGTGTGAAGCACTTTCTACTGCTGTTCACTTAATAAATAGGATACCTTCTCCTACCCTACATAATGTTTCTCCTTTTTTTAAGATGTTTGGGCATTCACCTTCATACTCTGATATTTGTATTTTTGGTTGTGTTTGTTTTGTACATCTTCCTATTCATGAACGTAATAAACTAACTGTCCAATCTGTTAAGTGTGCTTTTCTAGGATATGCTCTTACTAAAAAAGGGTATGTTTGTTATGATCCTCATGTCCGTCGCATTAGAGTTTCCAGAAATGTGGTTTTCTTTGAAAATCAGTATTTCTTTTTATCATATGTTGCACCATCATCTTCCTCTTTATCTTTTATGCCACATTTTTCAGATTCTTCACAGGTTGTGGAATGACGTCGTCACCATCCTTCTGGTACCCTTCATGATTCTGTCCCTACTCTTGATCCTGTCATTGCTCCTGCACTAGATCCTGTTACTGCTCCTGCACTAGATCTTGTTACTGCTCCTACACTAGATCCTGTTACTACTCCTGCACTAGATCCTGTTACTGCTCCTGTACTAGATCTTGTCACTACTCCTGCACCAGATCCTGTTTTACCCCTTCGTCGGTCCACTCGATTATCTAAACCCCCTGATTGGTATGATTTTTTTACACCTGTATCTTTATCAACTACCTTGTCTTCTAGTTATACACATGCTATGGAACATGAATGTTGGAAAAAGGCAATGAAGGAAGAACTACAGGCACTACAAGAAAATCACACTTGGGACATTGTGTGTTGTCCTCCCACAGTGAAACTTATTGGAAGTAAATGGGTTTTCTCCATCAAGCTTCGCTCTGATGGTTCTTTGGATCGCTACAAAACTCGATTAGTGGCTCTTGGTAATAAACAGGAATACGACATTGATTATGAGGAGACATTTGCTCCTGTTGTCAAGATGACCACAGTTCGAACTATCCTAGCTATTGCTGCTTCTCAATCTTGGCCATTGCATCAAATGGATGTAAAAAATGCTTTTCTTCATGGTGATCTCAAAGAAGAAATTTACAAGAAACTTCCCTCTGGTATGACTTCTTCTTCTTCTACTGATGTTTGTAAACTACAACGTTCTTTGTATGGGTTTAAACAGGCTCCTCGGGAATATGATTATTCTCTCTTCTTTCACAAGTCTTCCACGGGTATAGTTCTCATTTTGGTTTATGTGGATGATCTCATCATTACGGGAATTGATAATGGACTAATTACTAAGCTGCAAGCTGAACTACATGCAACATTTCGCATGAAAGATCTTGGACACCTTACATACTTTTTAAGATTGGAAGTACATCATCGATCCAATGGTATTTTTTTTAACCAACAAAAGTATATTCTAGATTTGATCAATTTGGCGGGTTTAGATAGAACTACTCCAGTTGATACTCCTATGGAAGTAAATGTTAAATACAGGAAAGATGAAAGAGATCTTTTGTCAGATCCAACTCTCTATTGGCGTTTGGTAGGTAGTCTTATATACCTAACAACAACTAGGCCTGACATTTCATATGCTGTTCACCAAGTCATCCAGTTTATGTCTTCTCCTCGACATCTTCATTTTGTTGTTGTTCGTCGCATTATCCGCTATCTTATAGGATCACCTACACGTGGGTTATTCTTTCCGAAACTCTCATCTTTAAAGCTTATGGCATACAGTGATGCAGATTGGGTAGGTTGTTCAGATACTCGTAGGTCTACTACAGGTTGGTGTATGTTTCTTGGTGGTGCCTTAATTTCTTGGAAATGTAAGAAATAAGATCGTGTTTCTAAATTTTCTACTGAGGCTAAATATCGTTCAATGTCGTCTGCTTGTGCTGAAGTTGTGTGGTTACGTAGTCTTTTGGAGCAACTTGGTTTTTTACAACCTAACCCTACACCTCTTCATGCTAATAATACAAATGTTATTCAGATTGCTGCAAATCCTGTATTCCATGAACGTACCAAGCATATTGAAGTGGATTGTCACTATATTAGGGAAGCCTTTTCAGATTGCTACAAATCCTGTATTCCATGGACGTACTAAGCATATTAAAAAGGATTGTCACTATATTAGAGAAGCCTTCACCAATAATGCTATCTCTCTCCCTTACATCTCCACAGATCTTCAAGTTGCTGATATATTTACGAAAGTTATGATTAGGCAGCGCCATCAGTTTCTTGTTGGCAAATTGTTGCTGGTTAACTTACCAGCATCAATTTGAGGGGGGATGTTAATAGGCATAAATATATTTTATTATCTTTTATAGATTAACTGTTAGGAATCTTCGATAATTATTATTATAACAGTAAATCTCTTGTAATCCCTCTCTTAATTGTATATTTCCAATAATCTGTCATATTAATGTAAAAGATATGCTCTGCCACCTATTTAAGAAAGAGAGGCTGCTGAAGAATAGTATCAAGCTTTTCTACAAACATTGTGTCATATTATAATATGTTTACTTTTGTCTTGATATTTTGACAGAAAGTTCATTTTGAGTAAGGTTCTCTATTAGCCTAACTTTTTTGTCTTTGAGATTTCTTATGCTTCCATGGAGACCCTATAATAGTTGCATGTGATGTTTCTTTCTTCAATATGAGTTTAAACTAGCTTAGGTCCATAGTAGTGTAGTTGTTTTTATGATTAGGTACTTTTAGAGTAAGATAGAACATTATTGGTTCAACTCTTACTAATAAAGAATACTTTAGGAAGAAGCTAAATTTAGGTAAGGAAAGTTATTGGAATTTATTTTCCTTTATTAAATCTTAGAATAGAAATATAGAGTGTGAAGATGTGACTAGATCATATATATTATATTGCAAGATGTGTGTTTGATGAAAGAATCTTTATATGTTTTGTGATTTAATGTGTTTGGATAATTTTTTTTTAATGAAGTTATGTGAAATTGAAGTATGTGAAATTGAGATTGGGATGATGTTGTTTTAAATGAGATAATTATGTAAATTTAATGTAAAAGAAGAAATTAAATTGGTAAAAAATGGTAATGTTGAGATGTTGAATTTTACATGAAAAATAAGAGATTTTCGCGACAGATTCTAACTTGAGTGAAATTATTGAGTAAGAACATCTCACTTGAGTGAAATTTTAAAACTATCATTGTGGTAAGATTTTTTCTTGAACAACACATTCTCACTTGAACGAAAATCTTTAAAGTATCATATCCTACTTATAGTATGATTTTTACTTGAGTGACAAATTTTCACTTGAACAAAAATATCAGTTCTCTTGAGTAAAAATTACCTCACTTGAGTGAGAAAACTTAAAATAGATCTGATGGTTTTAGTGAGAATATCGTTTGAGTAAGAAAATTTTGTTTGAGTTAAAATACTTTATTTTTCAAAAGTGATTTATGTTTTAAATTGAATTTGAAAATATATACAAGAACATGATTAAATGAAAAATGTATTGAGAGTTATAATATTATGTTATGTGATAAAAATGTTGAAAATATATAACTATGTGTCGTAAAAATTATTATATACTAATTAATGCATGAATCATATAAAAAAAAAAAATATATATATATATATATATAATTTTAGAATGATTAATAGATATATAAATTTTAATAATAATCTTAGTCATATATTAAAATTAACTAAAATATTATATAATGAAAAATTCATATCATATATTTTTTTATTTTATTTTATTATATTTAATAAAAATTATTTTATAAAAATCGAATCGTTATATATATATATATATATATATATAAAACTTGAAAAATATATATAACAATAATTACATAAAAAATTATAATTTATTTTTAATGTTTAATAATTTATATAAGTTTTTTTATTTTTTTTATAAAAATAAGTTTAATAATTTTATATTAAAAAAAACGATTCAAGATAAAATTTAAAACGTTGATTGATATGATTAAATTTTATATTAAATTAAAATTACATTAAATTGTAGGCTCGATTTTATATTTAATTTATATTTAATTTAAACAACTATTTGATAAAAAAACGAAGTGTCAAACCTTCCCTGAATATGAGCTATTGCAAAATATCAGTTACTTTCCCCTTCACATCATCCTCAAAATTAATTAAACAAATATTTAAATATCAGTTAGGAAATCATAAAAGATAATTAATTTTAAAATGAAAGAAATATATATAACGTAATTCATGAGTAGAATTGGAATTAAATAAGAGTGAGGCACGTGTAAAAGAACAACACTGCGTTTTGTCATTGTAAGAGATGGATGGGCGTTGAAAATAAAGTCACGTTCGATTAAATTAAAATAAATAATAATTTTTCTCTCCGACCAAATCACTCTCAAAACGTGAGTTTGAAACCCCTCCACCAATTAAAACGTAGAAATATATCATCGAATCATATTCTTTTCATAGAATAATATTGGAGATATTTCGTTTACTTTTTTATAAGTTTCATAATTTAAAAAAAAAAATACTTTTATGGAGGCATATTCAAAATCGAACTAATTAAAAAAAAAAAAAAAAAAAAATTGATTCAAAAAATCGCAAACCGATTAAAACTTTGAATTTTTATTTTTCAGAACTGTACGGTTCTATTTTTAACCAATAAAAAAAAAGAAAATTGATCCGTTAAAGATTCCACATTACTTAGTCATATGGCCAGGGGACAAACCTTACCTCATAAGCCGGTTTTATGAGGTTGAGTTAGACTCAAAACTCACTTTTGTTATGATCCAAAAAGCTGCAAAACTATTAAAACTTTAAATTTTTTTTGCAAAGAAAACCTACTGTTGTTGTCGACGCATTTTAGGATTCTTTACTTGAAACTCCCTTACTCTAATTTCATTATCTCATCATTAACTTTTATTCAAATTCATCTTCACCACATCATTTCATCCTCTATCTAATCATTCTTTTTATTCCAAACGGTAACTTTTTTTTTCTTTAAAAAAAAATTTAAAGAATATTTTTGAAAATATAATTAATGATAATAACTTGTGATAAAAATATATTTAGATGAGATATGATATAATACTTTCAATAATATTATTATTCTAATACTATCATAATAATAAGAGTAGGAGTAAGAATGAATTGAAATAAGATTTGTATTATATATATATATATATATATTAATTTAATTATATTTTAAAATTAATCTTTTATAAAACAATATAATTATACATAGTATCAAGATTGGTACAAACATTAATCTTCACTACCTATCTCATGCTAGGCTTTAGGATATCATAGCCTATATATATTTATCACCCATTTGGACCTTCTTTGCATTGCTTCTTCATTAGGGAACCAAGAAACTCGACAATTTATTTTAAGAATAATAAATATTATTATAAGATATATAAATCTCTATATCTTTATATTAAAATATCACTTTCTTACTTGTCTAGTTAATATATAAATTTAAAAAATATAAAAAAATAAAAATTTAATACACTACTTAACACATTTTGTAAACAAGGATCATATATATCGATTAAGATTTATTTTAATAAAAATCATATGTGAGAGTTTGAAATTTTATAAGTAAACTTGTTTTTATTTTAATAATTATTTTTTTTCAACTCTTTAAGACATTATAAATATATTTATATGTTATTTGGGATATAAGATCTCTTACTTTAAGATCTTAAATAATTTCTTATAGATTTAATAATAGACTCTATAATTTAATATTTTTTTAAAAAATATTAATTAATTAAATTGTTTTTCTTCACAATCAATTAAAGAAAAAATATTTAAAATATATATTTTTTTCGAAAATTATGAAAATTTTCAGTTTCTATAAAGAATTCATTCTTCATATAAAAATCTGTATTTTTCTCCTATCTCTGTTAAAATCCAATTGAATATCCTTATTAGTATTTAACTATTATATTTAATATATATATATATATATAATAATTTCATTTTATATAAAAATAATATTTCATTATACTAATAAAACTTTTATTTTTAATAAATTATTTAAGTTTAATTTTAAAATTTTTTTATTTTAAAATTTTTTTATATTAAAAAAAATATAATAAAAAGTTGTATTTATAATATACTTAGAATACGATATTTTTTTTCAATATAAATTAATATTTAATAATAAATAATTTATACTTTTATTTAAATATTTAAATTCATTATGTAATATTAATAATATTTATTTAAAAATATTTAGATATTTTAATATATATATAATTAATTTTTTTTATTTTTATATATAAATATTAATAAAAATTTTAACTTTTTTTGTTTAAAAGAAAACTTACACTATTTAATTGAAGAAGTGAAAGATGAAATAAAAACTAAATATGTTTATTTTATTTGAATAATTTTTAAGAATTGAATGATAAGATAAACAATAAATAAGTTTATTTATATTTATTTGAATAAATAAGTTTATTTAAATAAAAAATAATAAAATAAGTTTAGTTATGTCATTATTTAAAAAAAATAAATCAAATTCAGAAGCTTTATTACAAATTTGGGATTGTATTTTTGAGAAATGGAAGTGTTTTAAAAGGTTATTTCCGTATTACTATGTAATGTGGAGATGTGGGAAGAAAAACATTGAGGTGAAAAAGCAATTGGCCCATGTAGGAGTGTTTGGGCCACAAAAGCGATCCATACAAAGCCCAAGAAGCGAGGCACGATGAGAGGATCCAGAGTTGACATGCCAACAAAGATGCAGTTGCAGTTATTAACGACCGATGAACTCTGATCTGTGACCCCGAGAAAAAAAGGGAAGGTAATGGATTCAGAAAACTGGAAACAATCTCTCTTCTACCTCACCTTCCTCCTCGCAACTCTTCACATCACGCAAAACTTCCTATCACACTTCTTCCTCGGCAACGAAACAGTGCACATTAAGAAGAATCCCAACCTTCCCCTCCGCTTCAATTCTGACGGTACCTTCAAGATCCTCCAGGTTTCTCTATCTATTTCTCTATAGATAAGAAATGGTATATAAAACGACTGCGTTTAACTCTTCATCGTGTCATCGTGGCAGGTGGCTGATATGCACTATGGCAGTGGAAGCATAACCCGTTGCAGGGACGTGCTGGCTTCTGAGTTCGAGTTTTGTTCAGATCTTAACACCACTCGGTTTTTGAAGCGTATTATTCAGGCAGAGAATCCGGATTTCATTGCCTTTACTGGTACTTTACTATTTTCTTTCTTTTTATATTCACGGGTAACTTAGCGTAAATAAAAAAAGGTGGCATAATACCTTCAGACTGTAAAAAATGGATTTTGTGATGTGAGCTTGGCAAAAAGGGGAAAAACTGTTATGGTTAAATTGCACGTGTGTAATCTGATAATTTTGATAGTTTGTAAAGGTAATTTGGTGCTTGTTGCTATGGAAAAAAATATAGTTACTATGTTTGAATTGTGGGAGTGTTAGAATATTAGAAAGGAAATTTTTAGTTAATAGAGGAGATATATACTTGCATTTGGCACACATGATACTTGCATTTAATAGAGGAGAAATTTTAATTTGGTACTTATTTTTTATAGTATAGTAATCCTTAACTTTACAATGACTTTTTAATTAAAATCTTAAATAGTTATAATGTTAATGATTCTTTAAATACTTAGTGGTAATATAAGAATAATATTAATGCATATTAACTCACAATCCTTTATTTTTACATTATCTCACCATCCTTTATTTTGTAATTATTATTTCTAACATCTCCTTCAATTAGAAAATCCACAACAAATTTTCTCCACACCAAGTTTTACTCTCAATCTTCTAAAATCTGCAAACTTGAAGAGTGTAAGGGATATGTAACTTGATCTTGTGTCTTCACATGAAGTAGTTCTACATTTTTGATAATTTTTTTCTTACACTTGAATGCCCACTTGAATCTAATTGTTTGTGACCAAAGGTTAGAGGTTCACGGTTCTCTTGGATTTGCACCTTGGAAGAATCACCAAAGGAAACATTTCCCTTCACATTTTCTTCAAGCTCCACAAAGTTCTCCTTGTAATTACAGATGGGATTACTTATTCCATTGTGAAGATACTATAAAATCTTATCACCATTCTCTTCATTATTAAGTACTAGCAATAATGTTGACTCTTAAATAGCTTTTTTCACACTAACAAGATATACTAGCCTAAGAAAAATTGTCAAACTTATGACAATTATGACATTCAAAATTTTCTTTACACTCCCGAGACCATACTTATGAAAAATATAACATTAAACATTAAATTTATCATACCTCCTTTCATTTGTTCTACCAAAATTATTTCCACCTCTTCCTCTTTCACTATATCTAGTGGATTGATATCTTCTTTCATTATTATCATAATTGCCATAATTTCTTCTTTCACCTCTTCCTTGGTAATGTACACGTCCTTTTTAGTGACCATGTGCTCTTTGATTTTTCTTTCCTCCATTTTCTTTCAAAGTAACCTTGGCATTGAGGACAAAGGCTAATCATGTCTATTTTTTTAAATCTTTCTTCAAATGTTTGAAGTGAACCCATCGATTGGTCTATGGTCACTGATTCTAAATCCTTTGACTCTTCAATTGCACAAACCACAAAATCAAAACAATTTTCTCTATCACACAATCGTCTTCCCTTTCTCTACATAAAGCTTCATTTATATCACTCAATTGCCAAAATTTGAAGTTGACTAAGATTCCTTCATACTCAAGGATTCAAACTCTCCACATGCACTCCTTCTTCACCTTGTCAACATCTCCAAGATCTCTTCAAAACTACCAAGTTTGTTTGGAAGTGGAGGCAATGCCCGTCTCAAACATGACTTCATCTAAACCTTGATAAATGAAGGTAAATGCTTGTTGATCCTTCTTCTTCATCTTCAAAAAGGTATAAACTCATTTGGTGACAAATTATTCTCATTTGAGGTTAGGTACAACCTTTCTCCACAACCACCCAAGCATTTTAAGAACGTAGCAAGCCCTTCATATGAGGACACTAATTATCATGAATCCTTTTGGCAAGGGGGGAAATTGAAACTAGTTCAATGTATTATTTACCATTTCTCAACTGAATAAGTGTTTCTTTCAACTCACTTAGCATTTCTCTTAATTCCTAGAACCCAAGCTCTCGTACCAGTTTGTTAGAAAGTTATAGATGAGGCTTTGAGGAAATAGTGGAGATTACTTCATTTGGCACACAAACTACATGATTGGTACTCTATTTATAATAGAGTAACCCTTTAGCCATTACCTGGCCTTTCACTTAACAATCTAAATGGCCACAATGTCAATGACCCTTTAAATACATATTGTATGTTTGGAGGAAGCTTCTCTATAAACATTCTACGAGAGAAAAATAAGAAGGAAAAATAATAGTTTTTGTATAAGTTAAAATTGGTATATGCATAAGGTAAAAATCATATTTTGGAGAAGCTAATATGAAATCTACAAATTAACTCATATATAAACTAATCTCAACTTATGAAGAAATGGATTTTTTTTCCTTCTTATTTTTCTCTCCTACAAGTGTTTAAGAAGTTTCTCTAACCATGTCCAAATGGTTATGTAAGAATAGAACCTCTAAATATTAACTCACACTACACCACGATCCTTTATTTTCTAATTATTATTTATCAGGGAAGGGAATGTTCTAGACAAACCTTTCTCGAGAATGTGTTTGTTTTAAGAACTAACAGACTAGTAGTAAATTGATTTCTTCACAGATATTGATAAAGATGAAAATAGGTTTTTTTATTGAACACCATGAAATCTCCAGTGTTGATATTGATTTTTACTATCTGCAACATGACCAAATGATGATATACAGTAGAAATAGGTTCCAAGATCTATCTTAGGATATGTTGAAAGAATTCGAGCTCTTTGGCCTTGATATGTAGTTTTTCTGTTCCAAATTATTTATGGTTTATAGACATTGATGTGCGATTTAAATATTTGACTACTTCAGTTTTAGCAATTTCTGGACAGGCTTCGCTTTCTAAATATATTCAGCAACAGCCGTAAAACATTCTGGTTGAAAATAAAAATACTTCCCGCTTATTTTTGCATGAATGAAACATTACCATATCTCTATTCAATGTCTTAGATGGCTGAACTAAACCATGTCTGCTCTATAGGTTGTTTTTTATTTTGAGTAACTGAAATTTTATTTTATTTATTTATATTGTACATGATACATCTCTTTTTTTTCTGTCTCTACACTAATTCTTTTAACTATTTGAAAAATATTACATTCACATTCCTTACATATTAGATTAATCTCCCTATATTGTATTAAAAACTTTACGTTATATGTGAGTATCCCTACAAGGGAGATTGTTGTATATGCTAAGAAAACTGAAAGATTATGTTCAATCTCAAAAAAACTTAGGAAGTGCCAAGGTAATTTAGCATTTGATTTTTAATGCTTAGTAGTTGCCTGCCATATAATATAACATTCTGCCAATCAATCAATGAGGTGAGTTGTGTTATGCTCTTAAAAGCTATCGTATAATTCATTAATATATCTAACATGAATCACTCCTGACTCATTTGCTCTCTGGCCAAACCAACTGGCGTCATGTAATCCATAAGTGTGCTTGGATGAGAATAATACAAGATTCATGACCTCTTCAGAAATCCATATATTGCACCTCTTTACCTAGTTACTCAGTCCAATAAAACTTTGTTGTTTTGTTCTGAGCTGCCATATGGTACTCAACGGGATATTTTTGTTCTTTTAGTCCCGAACTATTTCGCATGAGTGTGTTTCTTTGCATGTTCTACTGCCTAATTAACTTGGATTCAGTTCTTGCAATTAGGAGATAATATTTTCGGATCAAGTGCACCTGATGCTGCAGAATCTCTGTTTAGAGCCTTTGGTCCTGCTATGGAATCAGGACTTCCTTGGGCAGCAGTGTTGGGAAACCATGACCAAGAATCAACAATGAATCGTGAAGAGTTAATGTCCTTAATTTCCCTTATGGATTATTCAGTTTCACAAATCAACCCATCAGATGATCATTCTACTAATGGTGGCTTGATGACTAAAATTGACGGATTTGGGAATTATGACCTAAGAGTGTACGGTGCCCCAGGGTCCATGTTGGCAAACAGCACTGTTTTGAATCTTTTCTTTCTTGACAGTGGAGACAGGGCTGTTTATCAGGGAATTCGGACTTATGGATGGATCAAGGAGTCTCAACTTAACTGGCTTCGTCGTGTTTCTCAAGAATTCCAGGTAACAACAAAATCTGAATATTGTCGTCAGTTGCTAATCAAACTATTTTTGGTTATAATTAGGAAGAGACTAAATATTATGTCTATACGTCAATTTTGACATGCTGCCTACTCATGATTGTTGTGCTCATTGACTTATATTTCTGATTTATTTTCTGCAAAAAGATACATCTTCATAATTTTCTCCTTTTCTTTCCTTGGTAGTGATTTCATACGTTTTCAGTTTTTCTACAACTATATTTTCTATGGGAAGTGTGAAAGAATTTTGTGGATACTAGATAAACATGATACATTTTAGCTTTGTTACATAATATTTACTGAATTGTAGAGTAGAAAAGTGGCTCAAGGGGAATAGACCAAAGTGAATTGTGGGGAAAGTATATCGATGCACTATTATGCATAAATCACTAGGTGGAAAATATGTCTGTCGGCCTTAGGAAATTTACAGAATAACTTAGGCATGTCAGATAAGGAAGCAATTTTTGCCTTGAACACACAAGGTTCATAAATGCACGAATCTCACTAGAGTGACAACATTTATTTCCATAATTTCACTCTTTAGGGAATGAAGTAAATAACAACTGTGTTTTTCAATAGCTAACAGTGTTTAACTAGAAATTGTAATAATTTTAAAGAAATGAAATATAGGGAGGGGGCAACGGTAAGTTGAATATTTTTCTCTTTAAATATTCAAATTATTTAAATTACTGACAGTAATAAAGGTAATCTACCTCTTCAAATTAATCAACATTTAACCTTGAAAGGGCTTGAATGTTATGAGAAAAAAATTAGTCCTTTTATCAGCAGAATATTGTTTATTTTCATGCAATAATGCAATCACGCACTTTTGTTATTCATAGGACACGGCCTTTCTATTCCCTTGAGGGAGGTTTTCCAGATGTAGATCCCATTAACATCTTGCTGGTCACACACTAACAGGGACAAAATCAGGATCCTCTTCATTCTACAATTAAACCCCCTGCACTTGCATTTTTTCACATCCCAATCCCAGAAATTCCACAACTGTTCTACAAAGAGATTGTAGGCCAATTTCAAGAGGCTGTGGCGTGTTCACGAGTGAACTCAGGGGTCTTGCAGACCTTTGTCTCCATGGGTGATGTGAAGGCTGTGTTCATAGGTCATGACCACACCAATGACTTTTGCGGAAACTTGGATGGCATATGGTTTTGTTATGGTGGTGGCTTTGGATACCATGGCTATGGGAAAGCAGGGTGGCCCAGAAGAGCAAGGATTATACAGGCTGAACTTCAGAAGGGAAAGATTTCCTGGATGGGTGTGCAGCGAATCTTGACTTGGAAACGCCTTGACGATGAGAAGCTGAGCAAGATTGATGAACAAATCCTATGGCAGTTTAGATGACCATGCAACTATTACTCTGTTGTTCCACGCACACTATGCATATTATGTCCTTGAGTTGTTCACGGTATTAGTCGTAAAGCTGCATGTTTTTTTTTTTACATCTTTTTGTTCATTCTTACTATTCCGTGTCCCTCTTGCAGTTATGGTTTAATATAGTGCAAGACACTAGCTGATTTGCTGTTATGTATTATAGTATTCAATGCAAGTGGAATATACTTGATTTTCTTTAAATAAAGTCTCGGGCTAATCTCCATATATATGGCAAATTTCCTGTCAGAAATGTGGGTTCCATCATAACGTAAATATTCTTAGTTTGAACTAAAATTCTAGTATATATTTGGTTAAAAATGATGATTTTCTTTGTGATGTAGAACAGTCACCTTCCACTTCCGGCCCAAATATGATTCTTTTCATCTCTTTTGTTAGTGATGTATTTTCAGCTATTTTTAGCTCGACAGAATGGCAAAAGACTAAAGAGAGAGAAAAAGGAAAGTTAAATCACTACTCCTTGAACTCAAATTGTTTAGAAATATCAAGATACTCTCCTATTTCTGCATTAGACTATGTAGTTAGTTACTTTGAACATCCTAACTTACTCATTTTGATTCATTGCATGCCAATTAAAGTTGTCTTTGTTAAAGCAATAACAAGATCAAATGGTAAGTGGAAGCATGAACAGAAACAAAAAAATGAAAAAGCTAGTCTCCTGCCATTGCAAATTGATTCACACAATTCTGGTTTTGGCTTTTCTAAATTCTCACTCACTGGTTGATGTTTAGTTTCTGAAAGAGTTACGTCTTATATAAAAATTCTGCTCATCATGGTCTTATATAAAATTCTGCTCATCATTCAACCGTAGATATATATGTGGAAACCGCAAGTCCACTTACGGCCCCTCTTCTAAAAGTTAATATTGATAATGGGTTGAACATCGATTGAATATCCATTTGATTAAAAAGGAACATACATTGTTCATAGAATTTTAAAAAAAAAAAAACCTTATCTTTATAGTCATTATTGTTGCATACATGAGTTAAGTTTGTAATCTTATCACAAGTTCTATGTGCAGTGATATGCCAGTTATGAATTCAAAGAGTTTCTGCCTTTTGTTTTTATTTGGAAAAATAAGTCAGTTTGTTTTGTCTACTTCAAAAAAATTCCCAAAGTTGTTTAAGCTTCATTTGCCAATGTTACTGAATAACTCATTATTATTCCATATTGTTATGGTTATTACCATGTTTATCATGTTTTTCATTGATAATAATCATGTTATGATTATTTTGAAAATATATGATACAGTGGTGTATTTTCTTTCCTTTCTAATTTTATCTAAAATGAACAATGTAAGGGTAGATGGTTACAAGTATCAACAGAAAGAAATATTTTAATGAAAGTTAATTTTAATGTTACTTATGTATTTAATATCATAATTAATTTTCAATAAAGTTACGTAATTTTAAAAAAATTTCTATAAAATTTTACATAATCAATTACGTAAAATAATTAATATTTATATTTATTTTATTATATTATTAATAAATAATTAAAAAATAATATTAAAATAATAAAAATTTATTAATAATAAATAAGTCTTGTCTTATTTTTTATTTATTTTTACTCTCTTTTATTCAATTAAAATAATTTTACTTTCGTTTATTTCTACATTTTTTTATTCTCTCACTTCCCACCGTTAATAGAATCCTACACTAAATTATTTATTCTTTACTTTCGTCCTTTCATTTATTGAATCAAACTTTGGAATAAAATTCCTTACACCATTACATCCCATTTCACTTTAAAATCCTCATCGTTAACTCAAAATGCACACATGTCCTTAAAAAAAATATTTTTTATTATTATTATTCACAACTCAACTCATAAATATTAAGATATTTTATTTCATTAATAAATTAATTAAAAATTATTAAATTGATCATTATCTGTATTGAATTATAATTTTTTTATATAAAATCTTATAACCAAATTTTATTAATATTTTAAAATTATATCATGTTAAAATAAAGTAATTTGATGAAATCCTACCACCAATATTTTGACTCACCAAAAGAACTAGTTTTAAACTACATAAAATTTTGTAGGTTTATTGAATTTGATAATAACTTATTGATGAAATTTGATATATGAAATTTGATATATAAAAATATTGAATAGATAAAATTTACTCCTAAAATTTTATTTACTTAATGTGATAAATAATTCACTAAGATTTTTATTTATAATTATTTTTTTACAGTAACATTTAAAATTCAAGTGGGTTTTATATAGCATTGAAGTTTTTATTAAGCAGAGTTAAGACGAGGGTGAAAATTGGGCCGAAGCACGCTTCTAAAATCTGGCCCAAAACCAATATCACTGGTTCGAAATTGGAAAATTGATAATTTGAATTTGTCGAGGGAACAACAAAACAACAACAAAAATGGCGGCAACCAGTGACGAAGAAATGGAGTCACTACTCTCTGCGTTCGATCAGATCTACGAGGCATTATTCAAATTTGATATTATTATTGATTTTCAATTAGCGTCAACAATTAATCCTAACACATTGATTTTTTTTTTTTTTTCGTTTTTCAATTTTGCGTTAACTTGTTCAGGATGCTAAGAGCAGCATTTCGGAGATGCAGTTGCTGCAATCCAACTACAACGCAGAGCTCAAGTTGCGTGAATCACTCCAAGTCGCTTCCATCGCCCTCAAAAGAGGTTCATAACTATAATACACGTATTAAAAGTTTTCACGAGTTCTATTTTTTGCTGCTAAATTTGTTTTGTTTGCAGAAAATGACAGGTTGGCAAAACTGTACTCGGAGTCCTTGAAGAATCTAGCGGATCAGGTACTTCGATTACGGAATTTTTTGTGACCTAAGTTGTGAGCCCAATTTAAATTTGGAAACATTTTCTGAAATTGTTTATTTAAAATTGAGTATGTTGTGATGCTACAGCTTGATTACCGTACAAAATGCCTGAATTTGAAAGAAGAATTGGAGAGAGCGAACAAAGAAGTTTTGGTTAAAGAAGACGTGAGTTGTTTCTGAGTTTTTGTTTTTTTCTGGTGTTTGATTTGATTGTGAAAGAGAATATTACCAACACGGTTGGATGATATGTTATGGTTTAGATAATTAGATCGGATTTTGTGTTTGGAGCAGGGACACAGGAAGGACATGGAATTGCTTAAACGAGAATATGAACATCAAATTGCGTGTTTGGAAGTTCAGGTCAAGTGAGTATATATTGAAGATTCAGTAAAATCTGTGTGGTCAGTCAAATTATTTTTAAAGATATATCAGTCCTCGAGGGATGAAACATTTAGAGTGTGTTTCCATGTTGAAATCGGATTTGATATACCTTTGCAATAAATAAATCACAATTGAAGAAACTTATATTTCAATTTATTTCACATTTTCATGTTTGAAAATGTGATATAGATATTTTAGAATATTCACTGACTGATAAAGTATCCAAACTTAAACATTAATACTTTTATTTATTTAACATATCAAACATTTATATTTAATAAAACTAAAATTTATATATAAATATGTATAATATATAAATATTATTTTTTATAAATCTAAGAAAAATGGTTCGTTATAAATTATTTTTAAAAAGTGATAAAATTGATAATATTATTTTTAGGTATAAATAATAGAAAATAATTTATGATGATAATGGTTTCTATTTTTTATTTGGATAATATCTAAGAAATATGATTTTAATTTGAGTTTATACAATTATAATTATATATTTATTATATTTTATAAGTTTTTATATACTTTTAAATATTTATTTAACAGTATCCTATTGTATACAGCATGTCATATCCATGTACAAATGACTCGAATTTTGTGGCCATTCAATTTATTCAAATTAAATATGAATTTATGGTCTCCACCCAATGGTTCTGATTTGCTGACTGTATAAATGAGCAGACAGTTTTGACTTCAAATGGAGAAGTTGCCATTGCGAGAGTTGTAAAAGAAGCAAAAGAAAACATGTTTCCTTGTCTAACTCAAATTATTCATAGAGATTCAGGACATCATTGACATGGGGATTAATTTAACTGAATAAATGCACATTTGAGGTCCTAAGATAAAATTTTCATTGTTCAAGGACTATATGAACTTTCAAGCACTTATATTTTATTCAGAAAAAATATGCCAATTACTGAATTGTAAGTTTTGTTCTGATGATGGTCACTCGGGTGAACCTTATGTCAGGGAATCTCTACGTGAGAAAGCAACATATGAAGCAACTATAAGCCAACTCCATGGAGATTTAGCTGCACATAAAAGTCATATGCAGGTTCTAGCAATGAGATTGGACCAAATCCATGTTGAAGTGGAATCAAAATGTGAGGCACTTTGTTTACCAGTAATGCATGGATTTTCTTTGCCTCAAGGTTGTGATATATCTATATGTCGGTCAAATGGAGTGAAGATTTGTTTGTTTTTCTCATCATTAATCATCTGACAGATAATTCTGAGGTTCAGGATTTGAAAGATTGCCTTGCGGTTGAGCAGGAAGAAAAAAATGAATTAAACAGAAAAATCCAAAATCGGGAAAAGGAATGTAAGGCTGATTTTATTCCCATGTCTCTATTTTGTCCAATACCAGTTTTTTGTTATATATTGAGCATATTTTCGTCTTATATTGCATAAAAATAAGAGGGAAGCTTTTCTGTACCCTGCAGTACTGATTTGCAAAGCAAAGCTGGTGGACCAGCAGCAGGAAATGACCGCAAATTGGCATGTTGAAACGCTTAAACAGAAAATCATGAAAATGAGAAAGGAAAACGAGGTCCTGAAAAGAAAGTTATCTCATTCAGAAGAGGGCAAGTAATGTAGAGAAACTCAAACTAACTAGCAACTTTGGTTTTACAAGGATCAGGTATCTGATACTAATTGAGTACTACTTTCCAACTAACAAACCAAGCCTGACTCTATCAGGGTTTGACAATGTATAGGAAAAATCACAAGATTAATTATTTGTTTTGAGTTCAACTCAACCAGGTAGACTAGATGCCAATACTATTATTAAAGATGGTACTTGTCAAATTTTAACATAATTATATTGCAAAACTCAACCCAAAACTATTGATTAATTTAATACACAGTGAAAACTCAACTTAAAACCATTGATTAAGACAGTTTCTAACTAATGATAATATAAGTGTTTAGTAATTATTAATTTTTTTTAAAGAAATTTTAAGCTTCAGAAAAGTTAAAATATGTTTTACAGAGACTTACAAAATAAATAAATTAGACTTAATTCTTATATTAGAAAAGAAAAATGTTGGAAAGAATTTTCTCTGACTATCCATGTGTGGTACAAGCAATATGATTTACTACACTGTCAATTCGTAAAAATTCTTACCAAAATAATTTGTATTCAACGTGCAAGTTTTACATTTTTCAAACTACTTAAGCAGCTATGCTGGTTTGAGAAACATGCAAGTCATTATAAGATAAAAGTATATATATATATAATTCATTATACTCTTACTGTGCATAATAATGAATAAGATAAAGGAAAATGATGGATGGACATCTGTACACCACTTATGTCAATACAATAAGAAGATGTTTGCATATATTCTAAAGGAAACTAATTATTTTTTTTAAGGACTTATTTATGTAATAAAATGTTTTGCCTCATTTTAATTAACATTTGTGAAACATTAGTTTTTCTTATTTTACTTTATTAGATATATAGGAAAATAGTATCATTACAAATAATATAATAAAGTTATAATTGTTAATAAACAACATATGAGAAATTATAATCGTATTGTTGGATATTTTAGCTGCAGATTAACCTTAATAAATTGTTTAGATAACAGTTTGAATATTGTTAAACATGTCTACTATGAAACTATATTAATTTAGTTATAACACTAATAAATGAAATTTCATTTTTGTTTTAGATGATCTGTGATTAGTTGAGTTACTTATATTATTCTTGTTAAAAGGCTCATACTTTCGTGTGACATTATTGTAAAAATTGTTTCTCATTAAAAATAATTCAAATTTGCAAAACCCTAATTATAGGAAAGGATAACATTTTTATATTAATATCTTAATTTTTATTTAATTTATTATAGAATGTTATAACATGTATTTACTTGATTATATAGATTTAATTATGTCATATTTTTTTTCTTAATGCAATTTATTATAACAAAAAGATAAAAAAGCATTGATGTGATAGACAAAAATATATAACATTTCAAAATGATTTTATGAATAATATAATTCGTAAAGTTCAAATATATATACCTTAATTTTTACGGTAACTTTTTAACATTACTGAGAGAAAGCATAGTACATATATCACATCAAGAAAATTAACCCTGTGATCGATGTTGGACAATTGACACGATGGATGATGTGAGGTTTGTGAAGAAAACTTACAAAAACATTTCCGGAATATGATGGTCGATGTTCAGTGTATGTCACGACCCAAAGCTGCATAAGAATAAAAGTGTTATCTTAATGGGTGTCAAAAGCTGAGGCCCAAAGCAGAGGTTTTCTCACCACACCAAACTAAAGCCCAGAAAAGTTCATAACTTCTTCTCACCTCTGCACCAAGTGCTATTCTATTGCAAACATTCTTAATTAATTAGGTAGGGTGTGGAATTTTAGGTATTCTGATGAAATCATGCTTCCTGCTAATTAAATTTTAAAGAAAAATAATGATGAAGAAGAAAAAGGAAAGAACAACTTCCTTTCCCTTTCTTAGAAGAAAAGTGAATTTCTTTTTTGTGATGATAATTACTTCAGTAGATATAATATTTAATTCATCGAACAAGTAACAGAGTTAAAATAAAACTGAAATGTTTTAATCTGATATAAAACTTTAAATCACATGATATGTTTAGTTTTTTGCTTCTAATGTGTTAATTCAACACGAACTAAAACTTCTATATAAAGGAAAAGAATGCGAAATTTGAAAAATTAAAATTAAAATTTGACATTAGTTAAATAGATGATAAAACATAAATATATTAAAATTCATTCTTTATTTTTTTATTAACAAAAAAAAAATCATCGTTCTGACATAAAATCTTACCATAATAATTAAGTTTTTCTCTTACTAATAAAATCTTACCATAATAATTAAGTTTTTCTCTTACTAATTATTATATTTAACATAAAATGACATGTTTATTTTTGTAACATGACTAGACACATGTATATATATCTATCCTCTATTATTATTGAAGTAGGAAAAAGAGAATCTAGATCCCCACCGTGCCCATCCATTGGAATAGACGACGACAACAATAACAGTTGTCATCGTTACTGTTGTGTCGATGTATTAACGCTGCAAAATGTACGTTTGAAGACAGACACAGCAGATTTACGAACAATCACTGAAACATTGATTGCTGTTCACTCTTCTTTTTAGCCTTAATTAACCACAGTTAATGTGGCTTCAGATTAATGCACGTGCCCTTGTAATTACTCACATAATGTGTTGTTGATTAAGCATTAATTAACCATGGAAAACAGCAAAGTTATTTAACCAACCTTAAACTTTGCCACTGTTGTGACGGTCAAAGTGTGAGAAAGTGGTGGCACTAGGGGTGAGTGAGAATGAAGGAATCAACGAATGAATGAATAAAGAATGAGGAAATATAGAAGATGAAGCAAAGGGGTCATTAATTCCTTCATTCCTACCAAAAAAGAATAAACAAAGTCGATATGAAAGGGTGTTAAAGCAACCCATGCATGCCCACCAACTCAGCTGCAATGATGACACTAAGAGTGGAAGTGGAGTCTTTTTAAAGGGAAAAAGCTTCTATCATTAATTCAATACCATCTGCTTTCTTAAATTTTCCATGCAAATCAGAAAGCAGACACCATCATTCATATTATATCCTTATTCAAATATTTACCCCTTCTCCAACAACCCTAGTTGGTTGGTTTAAATCACAGATGTTTTTCTTCCTTTTTATATGTAAGATTGTAGTTCCATAACTTCCATGTAGCATCACCTAATCTTCTTTTTACTATGTCAAGCTATTATGAACTAAAGTGATACTTCTAATTACAACTTTATAATCATTAAGAAATTTAACTGTCAAAAACCACTTTCATCTGTCAAAGAATACTCTAATTCGTGAAAAAATGCTACTTGCTACTCTAATTAATCATTAAGAAACAGAAGTGGATGATGAAATTGAAACTTACAGCAGAAGAAGGTGTTTTGTTTTAAAGGAGAAAGATGTGAGTTAAGAAAAGTTTAGAAAGAGAAGATAAGGGTAATGAACAATATATTCCTTATAGTTGTAATGGAGGTACTGATGAGTGGAAATTAATGGCAGTGTAAGTTGTGAATACGAGGATGTTAAGGGGAAAAAAAATGGTTTGGTGAGGAATGTACGTTTTAAAGATGACGATAGGAGCAAAAAGTGTGAAAGTAGAATCTAGTCCTATCTCTTGAGAGAAGTGATGGGTTTGGCACTGCAAAGAGAATCCATGTTGGGGAGAACTTGAAAAGGCGAGCCACAAGGAGGGGTTGGTGTCGGGCACGCCCTCTTCAAACTTCAAAGGAAAACTTGTTTCTTTCTTTCTTTCTCTCTTTCTTTCTCTTTCTTTCTCTCTTTCATTCTTTCTTGATGCAACAGACATAGCCAAATTTTTAGTGGGCGGTGACCATTGGCTTCATTCCCTTTGGCGTTTTCCCATGTTCCCTTAAGTCAGACCTTATTCTCTTCTTCTTCTCTCTCTCTCTCTCTCTCTCCAAAATATGTTTCAGTGTGCATGCAGTGATCTTTTGGGTATTAACACTCAATTCTATGACATCTACACCAAAATCTTCTCTTCCTATGACCCCTTTTGCCCATTCTTGCATTTTATGGTCGTAAATATCATGCATGCGCATCTATGATATATAAAGAAGGATCACAGAGCTAGAATATTGAGTTTTGTTATATATATGTTTACATATATATATATATATATATATAAATATACTATAGGGTATTATTAAAGACAGCAAAATGTGAAGATACGAAAGGCTTTTTCCTGATTTGATCCTCAAACCAATGATTTAAATAATTACATAGCATTTGTTATCACTGAATAAAGCAGGTTCAAAAAAAGGTGTAAAAGGGAAATGAAGCTTTTTGACCATAATAGTGGGTGTGTACACCATCAACTTTATGTTGTTAATCTCACATAATATTGTGGCTGCTAAGCTTTTGCCTCGAAGTTATTATATTGCGTACATAAAAGTGCTGTTTGTTGATCAGGTCCATAACGACTCAAATGGATCCTTTTTTCTTTTCAAGGCTAAGACTACACTGCACTTTATGTGGAACAATTTTTTAAGCATTTTAATTTGTACTCACCAGATTGAGACTTCAAAATAACAGTAACTAAACTCCGAGGCACAATGAACTGTTCTTTTCAAACTCCGCGTTTTCCCCTTAAAGGGAGTTTCATAGCTTTGTCACAGACCCAGCCACTGGTGACTATCCATTACACATTGTAAAAACCAATTGCATGCAATCAAAACTTCAGCTTCCTCTCCTACACACCTTACCCATTTTGGCATTTAATAAAGAAAAGATGTATATTAGCAGCATGAGCAAAAAGCAAAAGGGGTTTTATGAATTTGTGCCACCACTTCTTTTTTGTTTTTTTCTTCTTCTCTGGAATAGAATATAGCTACTGTTGGAGTTATCACTTCCAATTTCAATTTTCTTTGTCAGAATTACAAGTATGTTTGGTCATGCAAAACATTAGAACAAAAATTAAGTTTCTGAGTTTAGTTCTAATTCAAACTAAACTTTGTCTGATATATAAAGTATAATATGATTATTTCTTCTCTTAAAAGTTGAACCTTATTTTCAATGCAACTCAGTATTTAGTTCCTGATAGTGGCTCTTCAATACCTCCTCGGAGATCACTTTTCATTCTCATGATGAAAAACATTTGGCCAGTTTCCTTCTTATAACAATGACTTTTGTTCCACCAATTATGATGCCTATGATGTATATCCACCAACTGTGCATACCTAAAGGAGTATATCATTTCAAAAGTATGAAAAAATATGATTAAAAATATGAATATGCTCTCAGACTTAAAAAGCAAAAATTCAAATTTATATATAATAAAGAGGTAACTGATTCCAATTCCTGAAAAAAAGTTAATATCATAACCATTAAAACTAATGAACAGGACTAGTTTTAATTCCAAATTCCGATTCCTTGGTGAATCTAGGATGCAAAACAGGTTTTGAAAGAACTTAAAAAGTTGAGTTTATTGCTGATAAGTATCTGTTCTAACTTTTGAAATCTTAATGAATCTGTTACGTAAACTTAACACTATGCATGATTTAGATGGTTGGAAAAACAGTGTAAAAGTGAGAGACAAATTGAAACCTACATCAAGTCTCAATTGTTGTCGATGTCACCCGAAACAGTCCCAGATGTATGGGACAGGTTTCAGCGTTTGCTTCAGTGACTTGAAATAGTTCGAGACATTCATTTGTACCATTGCTTACATATTCTTATTCTCTCTGTCCTATTCATATATTGAATTGAATTGAATAATATACGGAATCTTTCAGAGATTTCATTCTCATCCTCCATACACTTTTTCTCTTGTGTTATATTCTTCTCCATGCCCCACTTTCCTTTCACAAGTTTTGGATTGAGATGAAAGAAAGTTACAATCTTAACATTTCTGCCACATAATACATACAATAGCCTTTCGAAATCACCATTTCTTATAACTCCTAATTTAGTGCTTGTCAGGTTCGAGTTAAAGATAAGTTTATATCTCTTTCAATGCATGCATCAATGTTGTTGTATATGAGAATTACAGGGTTTGTTAATACATTCTTGATTGAATTATTTTATTTTCCTAAAAAGACGTTTGTAATAACGTTGTACACATCTCATTGTGTCTTCTGGATAATAGAAAATGAAAAAGGTTATGGTTTTTCAATATCTATTATCACACAGATTTTCTTTATTTGTTTTAAAAAAAATTATTAAAGACATGATTTTCTATATTACTATTAATTGATTTAATAATAATTAATAAAAATAAAATATTAATAATTATTTTAAAAATGAATAAAATCAGATAAAATAATTATTTTTCTTGATTTATATAATTTCATCCAAAGCCAACAAAGTATAACTAACTTGGATTAAGTTCTAAAGCTAAAGGATTAAGTTCTAAAGGGAAAGGATTTATCATTTAAAATAGAAGTTTATTATATTAAACCATTGAACAGAAGTCTCAAAGTTATTGTTTACTCTATTAATGTTCTACGATCAAGTTTTGACTTGAATTAAATAAAAAATTTCATCTACACTTACCTTTTTCATTCCGAAATAGCATCTCATTTCTATGTAGCTAAATAGACTACACCACTCCAACCTAGAGTATATTCCATACACTTTTAAGATATTTATTTCCAGTCATCCAACAATGTTGAAGTAAATACCTTTCCTGTCCTCTTTTTTGTAAGTTATCCTTTGTTGCTATTTCTCCAAATGCCGCTTTCCAAACCGCTTTAGGAATAGTTTTAATCTTCCATAGTCTTGTGAAGAATTCTCTATCCTCCTACAAGTTTTGGTCCTGTTGTAAACCCTCCCAAATAAGATTATATGCAGAATATACATAGTAACTTCTCAGCTCACCACTCTTCCATAGCCATTTATCTTCATCACCCTCTTTTGACTACTTAAAATTTATAATATTTATTAAGCTACCCCTTCCTCCACCTCATATTCCACTCTCATTCACCTTCCTTCCAACAACTTATTTCCTCTATAGTCTCATTCTTGTTGTTAGAGTTAAGATACAATCTATGGAATTTGGTTTTAAGTGTTTCTTCCCCTACTCATTTGTTAAGCCAGAACTTTATCTTCCTGTTATTTCTCACCTTCCATTCAATTTTTTTTTTTAAATAATTTCCCTTCCACTTCATTTGCCCCACAAATTTTTCTTAGATCCCTCTACCAAGTAGAACAATCTTTATCACCTATCAAATCATCTAAACCTCTTCACCCCCCATATTTTGATAACATTACCTGTTTCCATATCCCTCCACTTTCATGTTTGAGTTGTCACATCCACTTAGTCAAAAGAGTAATATTAAAACACCCGATATCAATTATTCCAAGTCTCCCTTTGCTTCTTTCTTTACAAACTGTATTCCACTGCACTCAATAGATTTTCCTCTCATCATTCCCCCACCCCCACAAGAACCTTTTATGTATCTTCATTACTTCCTTAATCACAGTACTAGACATTTTAAAAAATGACAAATAAAATAAAAGATACCGAATTCAACATGTGAGAGTTTTTATATACTCTTTCCCATATTTTATTTTTCTTTATATTTAGGAGTAACAATTAAAACTACTAGTAGTTTTTAGTCTTAGAGAGAGATTAAAAATGAATAGGTAAAAGTGGTTTGGTATAGTAATTGTAGCCAAAAGTGACACGGTATACTCAGTGTACTCAAAGGTGATATGGCTTGTTGTAGCTAGTATTGTAAATAAAAATACTTGATTATAATTAGGTTGATTATAGTGAAACTCTTTAATCTTAAAGGTAAATTGAACTTAGTCCAAGAATTTGGGATAAACTAGTATAATTAAAATTCTTTTTATCCTTCTATCCTATTCAATTTACATTATCCATTCAATTTACATTATCCATGATATGATACTTTGGACTACCTATTTAATAAAAAAAATATTCTAAATTTTATTTAATTTTCCCTTCTAAAATCAACTTTTTTTTTTTTTCCAACACTAACGACAGTTCAAGAACTGTCATTAAAGGGAAATTTTAATCATTATTAAAATAATTTTTTGTAATGGTGTGATTATTCAATGATTTTATAGCCATAATTTAACTCATATAGTATTCAACCTATGACAAAGTAGTTTTTAATATAATATTTACAAAATACTTTACCATCAAACTACTCATAAAAATATACTAGTTTTCAATTGGACTCATATAATATCCAACCTATAATAAGGTTTTTCCTAATCCACTTATCTAGTTTCTACTGATTCTTCATCCGGAATAAGTGATAGGAATTTCTATCAACTTTTTATAGCACATGATAACTTCATTTGTACAATTTATGATAGTAATGGAAGTCTGAATATATCATTAATACATTCCACATATCTCAATACTAACACTATACTTACAACATATACTAGGACACATGGAGGATTCTACAAGAGGATATAACATCAGTTATAGTGATATTAATATAAAAAACTATACAATGGTAAACTTGTAAATAAAATAAATTTTTTTACATCATATCTTTTTGAAAATCAATTTTATATCCCACTTTACATCTAAAAGAATATATGTGAAAAGGTTTAGCAAAAGTTTTTTTTTTTTTTTAAATTAGTTACTAGAAGAACCTATGTAAAAAGTCCAAAGATGAGTTTTAATTTTGACAATATAATATAAATTATAATTACAACCAATGTTATATCCTCTTTTCTATATAGATTATTAGAATAATTGATGTTTCTCCAGCTTACTTATTCTCTATTTTTCCAAGGTATTGTTTCTTCGTGCTTATTATTTTCTCGTTGTTGTGCTTATTCCAAAACATTTGTAACACGGTGCCTCTGCCACAACATCATGACTTGTTATCCCAACTACAACACTTGTGGACTTCTTCATTCGCTGCTCTCGTTATCACTCGTTCTATGTTGATGTCGCTCACCACTCTTTTCATTACACGACCCACCACTATTGTTTTCACTCCCTAATCGCCAACATCTTCCTTCATCATCTCCTTTTTCCCACTAATTATTCTTCTACTACCATTTATAAATGTATTTTAATATTATAATTATTGTGGTTGGAGCGCGTGTGGCTATAGTGTGAGCGTAGTTGTTTTTTTATTGGGGTTTGTTTAATTCATGAAGGTTGTTTTGTAGGGATGGGAGGGTGAGGACGCAAACCCTAAAACACCTCTCTAAAACATGTTTAAGAGTATAAGTAAGAAGATGAAAATAGTAATTTTGGAGATAAGCTAGAGGAACAAGGGTGACATCCCAACTATCAATGGTAACATGTTGGGGAGTGAGGTTTGGTTGCATTAATTGCATTGGAAGAAGTTGAGGAAGGAAGAGAAATTTGTCATATTTTTATGTGAAATGTGGACATATAACATTGATTATACCTATAATTAATTTTATGTCACTTTTAATATTGGTTGTAGTTATAATTGATGTTATATGTTTATTTTTAATATCAATTCTAATTAATTATAATTGATATTATACATCTACTTTTAATATTTTGGTTGATAATTGATGTAAAAAGTTAACTTTTTACATGATGTTATTAACATTAATCGTATAATTACATTAAAATATACAAAATAACCAATATTGAAAGTTTTTTTTTCTATTAGTAATAACAATATTAGTAATAACAATATTAGTAATAACAATATCTTTTGATAATTACTCATCTTACATATTATACAATCATACTTTTTAACTTGACATATAACTCATTCAAATTTTGTTACATATACTAAACTATCCTATTTGTCACACAAAATTTATATATATTGAAGTTATATTCAATTAATTTATAAATCAAATAAATCTTTTTCACCAAAAATTCATCTAAAAAATATATTGTTTTACTTTCACTTTCCATGAAACTTTTCTACTTTAGCAAAAATCATTCTGTAAATCCATAAGACATTTTTTCTCAAATAAAAATGACTCTATAAATTAAATATTAATTTTTTCACTTAAACCAAAATAAACTTAAAAAAACTCAATTTTTTTTATTATAGATCAATCTTATTTTTCATATGAAATCAACTTATTTTTTTTTCAAAAAGAGTTTATAAACTATAATTAAAGTATTTTCTTTATAAATTTTCTTATTTTATTATAAATTTTAGATTTTGAAAACAAAAAATTAAAGATATTCTAAGTTATTAGGAGAAAACTTGATTTACAAAACAAATATATTACTACAAATACAAATTTATAAGTTCACCTTTTTAGGTTGGATCTCATCAAAATTCAGATAACTTCATAAGTAAAAAAAAAAAAAATTAAGATTTAATAGAAGTTCTCTATAATCTACCACTTTTAAATTTGTATGTTTAGATTTAGAAAAAAATAAAAATAAAATCAGAAAACTTAAAAGAAAATTTAAATTTTTAAAAAGAAATAAAAAAAAATTTAATAAAAAAAAATAAAATATTTAAGTTTTCTATTTATAATTTCTAAATATTTAATTATACTAAATCTTCATTTTATCTAAATTTTAAACATTCTTACACCATTTTCCTCCCAAACTTGTATTCAAATTCTTGATTTGATGTATTAAAACTTCCTTACACAATAATAACCTTATCCACCTTATATACTAAAACTATATAACATAAACCTCAACTTATCAAAACCAAAACATAATATATATATATATATATATATATATATTAAATTATTAAAATGTATAGTTGTTTTTGAGTTAAAAAGTCTTTTACTCCTTTTATGAATTAACTTTGATTCTGAGTAATTGTGTTGTCCACCTATACTTCTTGTCTCTATGCTAGCTTACTGATCTTCACTCCATTCACCAAAAATTTATCAATCATTTCATTGTCCTTCTTCAAAGTTTTAGTATTTCTAGATGAGACTCTTTCTTGTCATATTCTCCTCACACAACTTCTTCTCACAATACTTGGTTTAGGGTGATGTTAGTATCATTAAAATTCTCTTTTAACTTAATTCTACTAATCTTTTAATTTATATTTTTTTTATTGATTTTACACTTAATTTAAAGTAAACATAACAAGCAATTTAGTCCTATTATGGGTATATCCCAGCTTATTAGATTAAATACTTATTCTGTTTTGTAATTATTATCTATTGGACAATTTTTTACACATAACTTGAATAAATGTAAAATTTTTAATAAAGAGATCATCTTATTATATATAAACAGAAAATGTCTAATCATTATATTATATTACAAGCATAATAATAAATGCAAGATGGGATGTGGATATTAATTTTCAACACTAATATATAATGAAATGAGTATAAAATAATATTCATAAATACAAATATAATATGTGAAACTAATGCATTTATAAAATAATATATGAAGAATGCACACCTAAATTTAGGTTCTTCCATAAGTTTTCTTGAGAAATTTCTACCTAAACTTTTAGGGAATTATTGTATAGATTATTTATGCAAATTATTTTAATGAGATGAAAAATTTATAATTCTTACATACAAGTACCTTTCAAGAACTATTTATAAGTGATTAACTTAATCCATCACCCGATAATTTAAATAAAAAAAATCAATTTTTAATTAGTTCTAAATACTAATGATATAACATCTCTTTCACTCTAAGTACTCTTTTCAGAAACAATAATTTGATGATTAAAAGAAAAGTACATGTTTTTCTTCTACTTGAAAAATAAAAGTTACTGGTCATGTTTCTGGAATGAATTTATGAAACCCTATTGTTTTTATCACAATATTCACAAACTGATTCACAAATAAAACATATGAGCAAGCCAATAAGTGCTCCCCAGATCTAATCTAAAGGGAAAATGAGAAAAAGAAAGATGAAGATAAGAACTAGGAATGCTGGTCAATGCTAGCAGTGGCATTCAAAACTAGGTGAAAAGATGATGATTATATATGATATGGAAGAAGAGAAAACCACTTGAGCGATTGGTCTATTCCAAAACCAGCATTGAAGGAACAGAAACACATTATTTCTGAAGAATCTGGTGCATCCAACCACACCATATTTTGATTTTTTTTGGTTTTTGAAAGGTCTATTTTCATCCCAGTAAAGGCAGATGCAGAGTTTGTTTGTTCTGAGTAGTCTCTGACCTATTTTGGTACCTTATATAGAGGCATAGGTAGAGTTATTTGTTTTGTTGTGTTGTTGTTATATCCCAATGTTTGAATTGGTAACCCTGTGAATGTGAATGTGTCTATCAATCATGTTATGCACAAGTGAGAGCAGAGAAAGCTTTTTGGACATCAATTATCAGCACACTGCATATGTGGACACATACTTGTTTGTGACCATCTTTGTGCTACAATTTTCTTTATGCATCTGTCAGACCAAAAGTTCCAAAAGGGTTACCCAAACAGAATAAAACCCTCACCCTCCTTTCATTCTTCCCTTTCAAATTACTTTAACTTCTTTTTTATTATTATTTTATTTTTTATTTATAGTTAAAAAAATATAAATTACTCAGGTAAAACAGCTAAATTAACAGAAAATAAAAATAAAAAATATTTTTTAAAATTATTTTTAAATAACTTAATTTTCATAAATTAATAGGTTAATGACCAATTTATTTTTTGAAGTTACATCTCACTTTTGTATTAATTTTAAATAAAACTCAAATAAATTGTTTTTTTTTTTAATTTCACTTAAGTCCTTAAAATTATTTTAGTTATTATCGATGACTTATGTGATGATTGTTACATGTTTAGGATCATATGAAAAAAAAAAAAAGAAGTCAATTCATAGATAGGGAATCAAATTTCACTTTAAGTCCTTGCTTAATTTTAAATAAATGTTTATCTATTTAATTCTTAATTAATGAATCATTTTGGATGTAATTAAAATAATTTTAGTAGTTTTAATGTCTAATAAAAAATTGTAGTGATATTTATAATTAATTAATTAATTTTATAATAAAATATTTTATATAAATCATATTATATGGAAATCAATTTGAATGATATGACTAAAGTAATGTGAAAAGCTTTTCGTTAAAAGATGAAAAAAATATTTTCAGAATTTTTGCTTAAAACAACATTAGAACCAAAACCTCTAGTATTTTAATAAATATGTTAAGAAAATTAATTTCTGAGATTTTTTAAATATAATATTAAAATCTATTATAAATAATATTCAATATTTAATATGAAAAATTTATTAAAATTCTTAAATATAATTATATTATAATATACTTATCAAAATGAGATAATCTCTTTATAAGTTATTTTTACCGTGTGTTTCAAGATTTTATTGATATATGATAAAATATGTGTTTTGTTGATCTAGAAAGAATATATATATATATATATATATATATATATTTATATTTATATTTCTATACTCAAATTAATAATATAATTTAAATAAAAATAATAAAAAATAAAAATATTATTTATTTTTTATTTATAATATTATTCATTAGATCTCAGCTGCAAAGTTAAAAGCTATTGGCAACTCAATGACTATACTATAAGTGTAATTATAGTAATATCAGGTGCAGTATGCAGTTTCTCACTGTGGCACGTGAATAACAGAGTATTATACTATAATATTATTAGTAGAATATTTTATGTAATTATTTTTTCTGTATCTCTTTCATATTCATTTATTTTATCTTATATTTCTCTTCTTTTTATCCTATTTTATGTCCTAAATATTCATACAAAATATTTGGGTACATTTAACAAAATATTCATTTTGATGGTTTTATTTTATATGAAAAGAGAATAATAAGCAAAGAGAAAAGTGATGATGGAGGATTAGAACCTTGGATTCTTTGTATTAATATTTTTGGAGAAGTTTTGTGATTAATTATGGAGAGTTTTGTATATTTATAGTTAAAGGGGGTGTGTAGAAAAGAAAAAGGAAGAGAGGGATGAGATTTTTATGGGGATTAGTGAAGAAAGAGAGAGTGGCAGGAATGATGATGGTTAGGTTTTCATCGTTTTGCATTGCATGGAATATAGAAAGATGAGTAGAGAAAGAAAGGAACATATAAACTTTCATAACTTTTTCTTTTTCTCATTTTTCCTTCACTTTCTTTCCTTTACGATCACCACTTTAATCACTCTCTCTTAGAATTCAGTAACAAAACTTTTCTCCTCTTTTTTCCTTTACCCCACCTTTTACTCTCTCTTTCTTCTTCAACCACTGTTTAACTCCAATCTTCATATAACTAAATTTGGTACTTACAAATGGCTAAGAAATATTAAATTCAGATTAATTTATATTTAAATATTTCTTATTTAATCTATATTTCAATATGACAATGTCTATTTACATATTATTACATGAACAAGGGATTCCTAAAGAAACACATTTCTTTAAAAGCTTTTTGGTGTACCATTACCATCTAAAGTTCTATCTTTTGCACAAAACATGTTATTTAATAGGATGCAAACCAGAGAGAACTTGAAGAAGTAAAACATTTTATCAAAAACTAGTTTCTTGAAGAAGTAAAACATTTTATCAAAAACTAGTTTTTTATGTCTCTTCTACATTCAAGAGGAAGAATGTATTATTCATCGGTTCTATGAATACCGATGTAAATATGTGAATATTTATATCGATTCTATTTACATTGGTTCATTGAAGAACCAATGTAAGCTATCAGGTGTTTCTTAAATTTCAGCTCCAAACCCAAACCTCTAACTAATAGAATCCTCGCTTTCTTCCTCCGTCGATCCTAATTGCCTTTGTTGCGAAGTCCTAGGAGCTTACACACGGTCTCGGGAACTTCACCGTAGAACCGGTTGTGCTCCAAGTTCAGGTAGCGGATGTTTTCCAAGCAACCGAAGGAGCATGGGATGGGACCCGTTAACTGGTTTTTGCTGACATCAAAGATGGTGGCCTTGTGGAGGAAGCCAATCTGGTAGGGCAAGCAGCCTTGAAAGTGGTTGCCCAAGAAAAGCACTTCGACGAGGTTTTTGGAAGCTCCGGTCGAGATACTGCCTAGCCTTGTACGCATTGGGGGGCATCTATATGCCAAACCTTCTTCGTGATAGACGCGTCTATCTTGGGTGGAGCAGCTTTTTTGCCTTTTGCCATCTTTGACTTTTGGCTCCCTAGGCGAGGCTTTTGAAGTCCCAGGAATAACATAGCTAGGGGGGATTGGACCGGTGAGTTGGTTGTTGGCGAATGTGAGAAACCTAACAGGAGTGGAGGCAAAGGTATCAGGGAGAGCCAGAAAATTGGTTGTTGTTGATGAAAATGACATCGAGAAATTTCATCTAAAAGAGCTGGGAGGGAATGGGACCGTAGAGATAGTTGAACCTGAGGTTGAGGAAAACTAACCGATGTAAATATGTCAGCTTATTTACATCGGTTGCTTGGACAACCGATGTAAATTTGCTGCCACAATTTACATCGGCTTTATTTACATCGGTTCCAGAACCGATGTAAATAACCTAAAATAACCGATGTAAATTTGCAATTTTCTAGTAGTGGGTTCTTTCACTTGTTTTGAAATTATGCTACAAGTGGCTAGAGGTTCAAGTAGCCTTGCCCAATGATTGTAGGACTCTCTTTCTCCAGCATATTGGAGCAGAAATTACAAGAAGCTTGATGAGTGGTGTTGTTTGCTTCCTATGGAATGTATATGGATTCAAGGAAAATCATCATTTTTAACCACGAAAATTATAATTTTGATTATGTATTTGAGTTAATAAAATTCATATTTTTGTTGTGTGAGGTAAGTATTTCCTTCTCTTATGGTCTGGTTAATAGATTATATATATATATATATATATATATATATAAATTTTGTATTTTCTATATTAATTTATATTATATGAATTTCAGATATTTAAGATTAATATATGATGTATATCTAATAATCACGAACTTTTTTAATAATTGATTTTTTAAGTCTTTTTCACTTTAAGATCATCTCATATCTCTTTACAATCAATATTACATCAAGGTAATTTTCACTTTCCCCCTTTTGGAATGATTAGTAAATTTTCATCGAATTTCACCATATGACATCTTAGTTTATATGACTTGAGATGTCGTTAAAGTTTGAATATCTCATAAATATTTCTAAATCCATATACATTAAATTACTAATTATCATATTTACAACATACACTAAAACCTCTTCTTGATAGGAATACCACAAGTCTCATTGCCATTATAAATTCATCATGCATACACTCATATAATTCCTAAATTTCATATATCAGTGTACTGGAAATTTAACATTTTTTTTTTCTTTAAAAAATGATCAATCTACTTAATGAACACCTAATCCATTTAACGAATTAGGATCCGAGAACAATTTCAAAATTAGGATCAATCCACTCAATGAATGGTCAAATCTGGTCAATGGAAGACAATCTGCTCAATAGATGATGCACCTGAAAGTAATACAATCATTAAAATAAGTTCGTTGAACAAAACTTCTTGCATCTAATGAATTTCAATATAAAAACAATTGGGACTATTTCGTTCAATAAATTTCTATATCCACTCATTAAATGATGATGTAGATCACATATTATACAAAACCTAATTCACATTATTAACCAAAATTTTTAACTTTAAATCAAATATATCCTTTTATGAGTTTAAAACATATTTTTTAAGATTCAGAATTAGTACTTATTTATTAATATTTATATATAATCACATCAAAATTTAATTATCACCATCTTTATAAATATTCTAATTATCTCCTTAAATAATTTTTTTAACTTAGTGTAACTCATAATATACTCATAATTAAGATAACTAGGTTTATTACATTTTGAAAAGAGAAAAAAGAAAACTTATTTTGATTGATTTGAAAATTTTCCCTCACAAATCAAATTAAATAGACCCGTAAACATTAATTGGATTAGATTTGTTTCTTCTCAAATCAAATTAAACTAATTCAGGGCATCTATAATAGTTAGAGAATATTAATTTTTTTATTTGGATCCAACTACCTATTGAGAATTTTTAAGAAAATATTTGATGTGATTTAAATAAAAAAATTTAGAAAAATAGAGAACATATTTGTCACTTCATTTGATCATGCCTCGGAAGTAACACTATAATTTTTTTAATCATTCTGAATTTAAAATAAGTATAATAGTCATAGAAAACATTTCCTTCGCACATAAAAATGTTGTCAATATAAATATTTTAACATCTTTTCAACACATAATATAGATAAAGTTATTAATTAGGTTTATAATAATATTAAATTTTACTAAATTATATAACAGAAATTTGAATCCTTATTTCAGTGTATTGTATATGAATTTTACTTAACAATATAATAGATTAAAAAAGGTCTGATAATATTCCACTTGTATGTTTTACCAATATATACTCTTTTATGTATAATTAATAAATATAATTTAAATTAATAGATCATAATAAAAAATAATATCCCATTTTAATAAAATTAAGAATATTTATTATACAAAACTATGATTATGAAAATTAGATATTTCAACTAAATTGATATTTATGAATTATTTATCATTTACAATACATGAAATATTATAAAAAAGTAAATAAATAATTAAGTAAATCTAATTTAGTTAATATGTCTATTTAAAAAAAAATATCCTTTTTTTTTAATGCATGGAGACATATAGGGATCCTATAAGTGGTGATAAATGGATTTGGATAGAATCTAAATCGAAAATATTGATGTGATGGTGATTTATTAAGGAAAGTGTGTTAAGATAATGAATTGTTAATTATGATATGTAACAATTAATGAATGTAGAAGTGGTAAAAAAATAAAATTGAATAAGAAATTGTATATATTATGGTCCAAGCTAATTTGGGCCATACTGTGCATCCCCATTTCATGCCCCCTCTCTACTCACTCTTTACTCCGTCGTACGTCCACCACTTTCCGACGAATACAGATACCTCTTTTTTTTTTTTTTTTTTTTTTTTTTTTTTTTTCTTTATAATATTCAAATTATTCATAGTCATGAATTAAGAAGAAATATTTGAATCTCATCGATCTCATAAATATTATTCTAAATCTCATCAATTAAATTGTTTTTTTTCAAAAAATACAAGACATTTAAATCATCTAAGTAAATCAATTTATTCTTTGAAAAGAAAAATAAAAAACGATTAGATTTATAAAATAAATTCATGAGTCTCGAATACTGATTCAATTGAATTGTTGATAAAGAAAAAAAAATTGATTCAATTTTTTACTTTAATAGAAAAAAAATATTGATCAAATTCTATTAAATCTAATTCATAATAATTTTTTTTATCAAAGAATAACTTTAATTATCAAATAAGTGAAATAACCTGCAATAATTTATTACACTACTTAATTGACATTCATAAACAGTATCGAATAATTTATGAATTCATATTTTTTTTAAATTTAATATGTTAAATATATATATATATATATATATTTTTAAAATTGATTTGTATTAAAAATATATTTCTAAAAAAAATACTTTTAATATTAATATTTAATAAATATATTAATTTAATCCTAAAATTATTATTTTTTATTTTGAATTGATAATATTGAGATTTTAATTTTCATAGTACCGTGATTTATTATAAAAATAAACTTATTTATTCATTAAATATTTTTTATAAATTTAGTTTTATGAAAAAAAAATTTATTAATTTATTTGTGAAATTTTTTTTATGAATTTATTTGTGAAAAAATTTTCATAATTTTTTTTAGAAAATAATTTCCTATTAACTTTTTATCTATAAATTATGGTCATGAAAAATTTGAAGTAAATTTTATAAAAAAAAAATATATTTTTCATTTATTTTAAGTATTACCCATAAACTTGTTTAATTAAAAATATAATTTTTTTAATAATTACATGTAAATATTATTAAATTAAAAATAATAAAATTTATTTATTAAAAATTTAAATATATTTTTAATTAATATAATTATTATTTTAATTCTTTAAAAAAGCTGTACAGTTCTCATAAAAAATAATTATTTTTCATCTATAAAGTTAATCTATGTATATGTTAACTTATTAAATTAATATTATTTTTTAAATAAAATAAAATTTATGAATATATGTGAACATAAAACATGATTTTTTTCATTATTTTAATATACCCTAATTTGTAAATATACATTATTTTCAAAATATAATTACCGTTTTAATTACAGTCATTTGATCCATAATATTTTTATCTTTCATAATTTAAATAAAAATTTATTATTAATTTGTTAGACTATATCGTATATATAAAATATAAATTATAATTATTTTTTATTTTTCTTCATACTATTTATTTTTATGTAAAAGAACACGATCATAACAACAAATACAGAAAATTGTAAAATAATAGAATTTAAAATGAAATATTTAAAGTTTAAAAATTGTCAATAAAATTTTCAAATATTTCACAATCACATCACAAGTGTAAGAGTTTACTTAAGAATTTACACTTTCAAGTCAAATCACAAACAAATAGAAGCCTTCTAGAAGATTAGATGGATCTCAAATATCAAAAGACTAACACCTGATGCATGCTATTAGACCTCAAGCCTAATCAACCGACTACTGAATCTTTTTTACCCTAAAGTAATCCCACACTCCTCCACCAATTCCTGCATCAGGGTAACCTTGACCAATTGCCTCTCCAAGAGAACAAATAACAAGATCTTCATCGACTTTCACCACATGTCCTCTTAATTTACATGACTTAGATGGACATTAAAGTCTGAATACCCCATGATATATCCCTAGTTCATTAGAGAACTTTTGGACAATGATCAGAAATAGTCCTTTTGTAATCTTGATAATACATAAAAGACTCAAACTTTTTGTACCACTGTCTTGGAGTTTGCTTTAAACTATATAGTTCTCAGTCTACACACATAATCTTCCTTGCCTTCAACAAGGAAACCAACAAGTTGTTTCATGTAGATTTTTTGTAGAAAGTGATTATGGGCCTAACTCACCCCCAAAATCGATTCAGAAGGTGAAGTTTACACCTCATTTATATACTATAATTCGGTATTATTTTTCGTCAATGTGGGATTTCCCCAACATACCATGTAGAAAGTGATTATGGGCCTAATTCACCTTCAAAACCGGTTTAGAAGGTGAGGTTTACACTTCACTTATATACAATAGTTCGGCCTTATTTTTAGTCAATGTGAGATTTCCCCAACATACCATGTAGAAAGTGACTATGGGTCTAACTCACCTCCAAAACCAGTTCAGAAGGTGAGGTTTACACCTCACTTATATACTATAGTTCGGCCTTATTTTTAGTTAATGTGAGATTTCTCCAACATTTCTTCCTCCAAATTATCATGAAGGAAATTTTCTTCACATCCATATGTTCAACCTCCAAATCAAGGGTAGTGGTAAACTCAACACAATTCTAATGGATGACACTTTTACCACAAGTGAAAAAATTTCATTGAAATGAGCACCCTTTCTCTATCTAAATCCTTTCACCACCAACCTAACCTTGTACCTTAGAGATATAAAGTTAGTCTCTTGTTTCACCTTGAAAATTCACTTGTTCTCTAAAGCCTTTTTACCTTAAGGAAATTTTACCAAGTCATAAGTGTGATTATCATGCAAAGATTTTATCTCATCTTATATTGCATCCAGCCACTTTTTGTTTATCTTCACTTTACAAAGCTTCTTTAAAAACTCAAGTTCTCTACCATCAATCAAGGTTAGATACTTATAAGAAGGATACTTAAAAGACGGTTTACTTAGCTTGTTGAACTGCCTGGTAGCAACTAATGGTAATTCAGGTGCAGCATCATGATCATTATCATGTATCATATCATGTTCCTCTTGAGCATCATCATTCGAAATGTCTACACCATTTTCAACATGTTCATCATCAACATCACCAAGTTGCTCATCATTTTGAGCATCAGACTCAACATTACTTCAGATTTCGGATAGGTAACTGCATTGGATTACCATCAATGAGATTACTATATTTCTCGGGTCTAGTCTTCAGCACCTTTTTAACATCCTACAAAGATGTCTCTATATACATAGCATTCACATTATTCTTAGCAACCAAAGCTTTAATCCAATACAATTTATAATTTTTCTCCCTTCTGGCCATAACCAAATTACCTTTAGTGAGCTTCTATTTACCAAAAGTAAAGTGATTGACATAATCACTATCATCAAGAAAATGCACAAAGATAAAATTAAAACGAATATTTGGAACATGTTTGACTCCATGTTGGTTTACAACATTTGACACACCATCATTATTCATCTTCAAAACTCCAAAATCACAAAAAGTGTAAGATGTGAAGAAATTCTTCCTCGATGTAACATGCAGTGTAGCATCACTATCAATTATCCACATACTCTCATTAGATACAAGATTTATAGATTCAAAGTCACAAAGAAGAACAAGATTACTACATGTAGTAGTAGTAACACAATCATAATCATATCATTCTCTTTCTACTTGCCCTTCTTGCCTTTATTCTCCTTTCCCCCCTTAAAATAGTATCTTTGGATGTCCAGTTTTCTTCCAATAATGACACTCCACATTCTTGTATTTTGATTTGGACTTGCTCCTGCTATTCTCTCTAGCACTCTTTGGTTCCTTTTTCTGACTTCTCCCCCTATTTTCTATGACAAGCGCAACAGACTGAGATGAAGAATCGTGTGTCTTCCTTCTCATCTTTTCATTAAGAACATCACTTTTTCCATTTGAAAAGAAACAATATCATTAGTGGTAGAGTTTGTAATTGAAACCCAAAATATCTCCTAAAACTCAGGTAGAGTCTTCTAAAGCCATAGTCTCAAAACTTCATCATCAAAATTGATACTCATTCCTGAAAATTGATCTAGGAGCCTTTGAAATTCATTTAAATAATTTGAAATTGAAGAACTCTCTCTATACCTCAAATTCATCACACAATTCAACAAATACAATTTATTAGTACTTGACTTAGAAACATACAAAGACTCAATCTTCTCCCATAAATTTCTAACATTTACCTCATTAATAATGTGATTATAAACATTATCTTCTACATATTGTCGAATAAAATCACACACCTGTTGATACTCAAAGTCTCATTCTTCATCAGACATAAAATCTGACTTTTGTATAACAAAGACTGGAAGATGTGATTTCTTCACAAATAACAAGTCTTTCATCTTACCCTTCCACAAATGATAATTTATTCATGTTTGTATTTGCCTACATCATTCAAGCAACTAAATACAACCCCAAACCTAGAGCTTAAATACCATTGTGATAGGAAAAATAATAATACGACAACCAAAAACTAAAATATGCAACAGAAATAATTTCTCCAAACTTGCAAGAATCTGTGAGGAGTAATAACAATAACAAGATAATAAAAAAAGAGAACACTAATATTTTTAAAGTAGGAGAGCCTCCTCAATATGAGAAGTAAAAATCTACGGGCGCAAGTTCGTCAAACAAACTCCACTAAAATCAAATATGAGTACAAGAGAATAAGATCAAATTCAAAAATAAGTTCCTACAATCCGTCAATACAACAAACCAATAATGCTCTCAAATTTTAAAAAATAAAGAAAGAGAAATCTAAAATAAAATAATAGTGCGAGACTAATAAATCTAACCGAAAACCTCCAATTTACAATCCCAACGGTCAAACTAAAGAACCCAGTTCTAAGTTCTATGAACCTACTATCCGAATTTTAGTCTGATCCAACGATGAAATAAGCGGGAATCGTAATTTTACCAAGACTACTCTATAAGTGTAACAAACAATGTTCTCTTCTTTTTCTCTTCCAAAGACGGAAAGAATTAACCCCCTCTCCTCTGACTTAGAAGCCCCCTCTACACTTAGGTTAAATAAGATAAAATGGGCTTAACCAATTTGGACCATTTTTAAACACCTAGTTAGGAGCCCAACTCAATAGTTTTAGATTGAGACTGGTCTAAGATCCCAATCCGCTAAGCGGATTAAGATCTGAGCATATTTGCCCTCTTATAGGAAAGATATTTCAATTTATATTTCAAGTATAATGATATGTGTGCTTGAGAATTGTATGAGATTATGAAAGGTGAATGTAGGAGGGCATTGAGACCTGTATAACTCCTAATGAGAGGAGATTCTATAATATATTTGGAAATCATTGGAATGTGTAATTTAATGTATGTGGATTTAGGGATATGGTATGAGATATCTAGACTTTAGTAATAATCTAAATCATATAGATTAAGATGTCATATGATGAAAGTCGATAGAAGCTTTACCAATTATTCCTCAAAGACAATTGGTTGAAGCTACCCTGATGTGGTATTGATTGTGGGGAGATGAAGGATAATCCTAGGTAAAAAAGACTTAAAAGATCGGTCAAGTAAGATCCGTGATCCTTAAATATATATCATGTGTTAACCCCAAATATCAAAAATCGATACAGTCTTTCAAAAGTTATCTATTTATTTATGATTGTATTTAAATGTGTAAAGTTTTAAATAAACCCTTATACTTGATATGTGAATTGTGTTGAAAGCTGTATGAAGTTTTAAAATTTTTAAAATATTATTCTTATTTATTATTATTTTACCATTTTTTATATTGTATATTTTATCTAACTATTATAATTACAAATTTTTATAAAAAAAAAATTGATAAAAAGTAGAAAATAATAAATATTCTTATGATATAATTAAGTGGAATAGTAATTGAAATTTAAAATATTTGTATATTTTGAAGATTTGTGTAATACGTATATCTTATTAATAAAGTGTATTGGTTATGTGAGTATCTAGATTTTATTAAAAAAATAAGCTTTTAAATAATTAAGTTTTGAATTTAGATGAACTTTTTAAGATTCCATTCAGAAGTTTATATTTAGAAAGTAAGTCAATCCTATAAAGATGTGTCTAGAAATTTTCAAGCCTAAGGAAGGAATAATATATAGCTAGAAGCCTAATTTAATATATTTATATAATTTTATTTATTATCAATCAAAAATTTTATTATTAAGTAATTGTTATTAGTACTTATATGATTCACACGTATATGATTGATTTATTTTATTCAGCTTTAATATACTTTATTTTGAATAATATTTAAATAATTCATTTCTTAAAAAAAAAAGAATCTTTTAACAACGGCAACAGTTATAAATAGTTATAGTATCAATATTGTTCTATTTTTGGTAGACTGACGTATTTCTTAATTAATTTTTCAAAATATTTAGATTAATTTAAGGTTAAAATTTTCTATTTAGAAACTGTATACACACAAATATAGAATTAATCTCGTGACCCCATGCCTGAGAGTCATAATGACATGTTAATCATACTACATCACCAAACACTTTCAATGCAATCAATCAACTTATAATTTTTAGCATCTTAATTAACTTTTAAGCTTTCAACTTTTCAACTCCTAATCAATACTTCTATTATACTTTCCTTCTCCTTCAAGTAACCATTTCTAAGTAAAATTTTATTATTTTTCATTAAACCAATTAGACAGAAAAAAAAAATGACCTAAATATTATATTTTTTTGGTGTATCAGTCAAAAACAAAAAGAAAAGTAATTATGAGTGAGATGGAATATTCCATGACCAGACTGAACATAAATGTGTAATTGAAAGTGTTGTATGAATAGAGACAAAGCATTGTGGTAAAAGAAAAGGTATGTGTTATGTGTCTTTTTGTTCTGAGAAGGTGGTCACATATTACATGTATAGTGATTGGTAATACCAGTAACATGCATAAACCCTAACTTAAGGAGCTTTAGGCCCCACAATTCGGCCATTGTTATCTTCTACATTTGTCACTGTTTCCTCATCACCATCCATGTATCAACCTCTGTTGCCTCACTACTCATTCCATCTTCATAATGCATAGGCCATGTCTCTTTCACTTACTATGCCTCGTCTTTAAACATTAGGCCTGGAACTTTTGATGTTGACACTTGTAAATGGACCATGCAATAAGTAAGTATACATCCACAAAAGATATATACATCAATTCAAACCCTAGATGCTGTCAAACTTTTATACTATGTCTGTGTTTTAGGTCAATGATTTGTGTTTAAATATTTTAATTTAAAATTGTCTATTTTTATTATAATTTTTAATCGAATAATTAAAAGGTTATTTAAAGTTATTTAATTCAATAGTTTTAGATTAGATTTTTTTTTTAATGTGAGACCAAACATGTAATGTTTTTATCTAAAATCATGTTATAAAACAACATTAAATGTTAATAGTTTATCCAAGTGTTCCATTATAGATTCCTATTGATATATACTTAGAGCAATATCTAATAATTATCGGAATTTGTTTCTTGTGTACCCAAAATCACATAATAAACATTAAATATATTATATTAAATTTTTTAATATTTTAAAATTATTCTTTATATAAAAAAAATATTTTAAAATTCTTTTATATGCTTGGAGACACGTGATAGAAAACTTTTTTTCTGTACAAAATATAAGTGGGGCTTCCTTCTAATCATTGAAAACCAAAAAAAAATAAAAAAAATGAGATTGTACAAAGAAAGACCTCTTACGTGAATACATTGCACATACCAAAATTATATGAAGATGAAGGAAAATCAACCCCTCTATATAAATTAGAAATGTTTATAAAATCGCATTCAACACGTGGAGGTATTAGTTCAAAATTTAATTGTTCAATTGGAGTTGAATTGATGATAAAATTATTGTAATAATTAAAATTATAAAATAAAATTAAAATATATAATATTATTTAAAATAAAACATAAATTTATAGGTTATTAACATTTACACATAAAAAAATTAAATAAAATATGTATATCATAGTCAACACTTAACTTTTCAATCTTACAATTAATCTTACATAACATTTTAAATATTTCCTCATTAATATTTCTCTCTCACAACATAATTTTTTTAGGCTATATTGCTAAAATTATTTAACTTGAAACAACATTTATAAGCAATGTCATTAGATAAGAAACTCTTATCTTCAATTTTAAACTTGTTCAATTCTATTATATTTTGTACCATTAGTTACATGATTTTCTGTAACACTTAAAATATTTGGTTAATTCCAAGAACATATATATAACATCAAAAATTAATTTTGAACTTAGGTAACTTTTAATTAAAATTGTTCCTTAGTCGTTTACTACAATGTGCACTCTATTTTCAATTTGGATTTGGAAATAACAACTTCGAATAACTTAAACCTAATTTAGAAAATATTTTTTCACTTTCGAAATGTGAGTTAAAATAGCTTCGTTAATAACTTAAGATTTATTCCAATCCCTTCATACCAAAATAAATTTTATTTCAAATTTAAGTTTAAAAAAAACAAAACCTAAAAACACAAATTGAACTTAAATTTTTAACTAGTTTGAATTGGAAACCTACTAACCAACTTGTAGTCTTGCAACTAGAGCATATCACAGTCTTGAAAAATCCCAAAATAAAAATCTAATAATGAAGGATAATGTTACAAGTTAGTATTAATTAACCTATGTCTTATTTCCTTGTTCTCTCATCAACTAAACAAAAAGAAAATTATCACAAGTTTTTCTTTTGTGTGTGTGTTTAGAAAACTATTTCTTATTTCTTTTGTGTGTGGTGGTGGTGGTGGAAGGATCATAACCCTTTTTCTGGGTATGATCGCTTCTCTTTTTGGAACATCAAAAATTGAATCCCACTTTTCTAAATTTCCGTCTTTCTTTGACCGTTTTATATATCTTTTAATCTGCTTCCAATATTCATAAATTTTGCGTCGCTTTTCTAAAAATTCTAAATCAGTTAACAAACACGATGAAAAATGAGTTTTGAGAGCCACTAGTGCTACACCTTTATGAAAAGGAAGAATGTATTTGAGGCACGAGAAATTTGAAGCACAGAACCTTCCAATCTAATGACCATTTTATTAATTACCATTATCATATTCATGGCTTAAAAGACTAAAGCATTGGTGATCATATTAAATATTGTTTTTGTAAAATAATTATTTAACCATGACTTAAATCTTAAAGGTTAACGAAACGAAGCCATATATCCAAATGGGGATATTAAAATTTTATAATTATTAAGTGGAGCTAGGTCTAGAAAGCACATTCCCCAAGAAGAAGGTAGCTAGGTAGGGGTTTGGAATGATATGTGAGTGAATATGTAAATGAGAGTGGAGAAGTAGGAAAAGCAAAAGAGTGAAGGAGAGAGAGAGAGAGAGAGAGAGAATAGTGTGTGTTTCTGGGGACATTTATTGTATAAAGTAGCATGCTAGGTCTTCTTTTCACCTCCCCAAAAATCTTTCTCTATACATTCTAACTTTTTGAGTGAGGTGTGACTGGGAAATTGGTGAGTTCTGGAGATACTAATAGAGATGTGAATGCGAGAATCAAACCCTTTCTTTCCAAACTTTGTAGCTTCCATTCTCTGGGACCCATCCTATATTTCTTCCTCTTTTCTTTCTTTCTCATTTTTCATTTTTAATTTGTGTCATATTTTAATTGTTATTTTTTCTCATCAATAAGTTTATTTTTATCATTTAACTATTAAAAAAGTTAAATAAAAATTATTAATAAATAATAAATATTTATATATATATATTTCTATATAACAAATAACTATTAGAATCTCTTAAATTCGTCAACATATTTCGTTTTTATTATTAATTCTTTGATTTCAAGAACTTAAATATCGACAAATATTCAATCTTATTATTAATTAAATAATAATACACATAAAATTAATTATTAATATTAATTTAATATTATTTTTATAAAATTGGTTAAAAATATTATATATCACTTAAAAAAATAGAGTAATCTAGATTTATCAAAATAAATTAATTATTAAAATATATTATAAATAAGTAAACACATCAAAATATAAAATAATCTTTAATTACACTTTAAAATTTATTTATATTTTTTTATAAATTTGAAGGTTAAAGTGTAATTATACATACACTCTTTCCCTCTTAAAAAAAAAGCGACATATAAAAAATTTGAAGAATATATTAAATAATATCCTATTCTTATAAATATATTATATTTAATTTATTAATAATTAATTAAAATGTCTATATAGGAGATATTTAAAAAAAAAATGTTATATATATAACTCATGAATGAATATGATCCAATAGTACTGCTGCATTAATATCCTCCGTATGCCAACCTGTTTGCTACATGATCACTGATAGAAGCCCCCATTAAAAGGATGGATGTAGCTACCTTTCTCATTTATATGAATGATATTTACAATATATATATATATACCATGAGATTTATATCTCTTAAAACTTTTCCATGTTAGCTCAATTGTAATATCAATTGGAATGAGTGTTCTTAGTTAACCCAGTCTAGTTGAAGTACTAACTAGTGTTGGAGATCTCACATCGACTAGAGATAAGGCCAAAATAAGTTTTATATAATAGTGCAAACCTCACTTTATTGAATTGGTTTTATGAAATTGAATTAGACTTTAATCCATTACTAATATTGATATTAATATTACTAATAGCTAGCACTTTGAGAGAGATAGAGTTTCAATAGGGTCTTATAGATTAAACTTATATATCATATTACTACATGTTAGTAATTTTGTTATCCATTCATCTTGTATTTTTTATACATACATAGATACTCATAATTAATCTCATTTCTATAACACTTTAATTAAACAAAAATAATTGTTATTTCATACTCTAATTATAAAACATACAATTACATAATATTTATCGAAAAAAGTAACCAGATTTAGAAATAAAGTAAACTAAGTACAATACATCATATATGTCCAAAGCTTGGAAGAAATAAAACAATTTAACTATATTCTAATTAAAAAAAAAAAACTTATGAATAAGAAATTTTGTAAATTCTGTGGTTTGCACTAACCAAGATATAAGTCAAAGAATAATTAAAGGACAAAAATTTATAATCGATGTTTTATAAACTTTATACGGGTTTGTCTTTTTAAAGAAAAAATGACATTTTATCTTCATTTCTGCTACTTTCTTTTGAAGAATTAAAATAAATAACAATTACTGAAAAAAATGCACATTTTACTGGGAGAATGAATTTAATAATATTAATGGTACTGTATCTAAATTTTATTCTTAATATAATGCTTCATTTTTTTAATCAATTAAAAATTAAAAATGCATCTTCTATTTATATATTATAATCCAATTATATCTTTTAATCAATTAAAAATTTTCAACTTATGAATCTCCTTTATGACCATATACATGATGTGAATAAATTTGAGAATTATTTTATGTTGATCAAGGAGGATTCGTTTGATCATCAACCCTACATAGGGTGCCATTGCGACTATCTGATTGTGTCATTCAAAAGATGAAATGATAAAGAAACTTCATCTAATTAACGTGTCTCATTACCAATATAATCTCTTATTCTCCTTTTGAGTTAAGTTAATTATCATAATAAGAATACTAATCTCATTGTCATGCGCATGTATATGAAGATATAGTATATTGATACTTTAGTTGATGGAGTTCAACAGTCTAGTAATAATGGATAGTATAATATTTTGAAGAAGAAAAAAATCTTTGACTGAAACATTTTTATAAGCTTTTTAGTAAGACTCTGATAGATACCAAACTTTTTAACGATTATTTTCTTCAAAATTTAGACTGTTGATAGTTTATTAAAAGGGTATTTTGTTCACAATTATACTGAGTCTTTATATTTGGATTCGTATAAAAGAATCATAATAATATAAGAAATCAAATCATGCTTATTAATTCCATCTGCTCTTGATATTTGAGCTTCTTAATCTTTCTTTTTGATCGGATTTGTTCTTTTGACTAATGCATCCTAAAGGTTATCCTGGATCTGTTAATCTAATAATAAAGAATGAAGTCATCAATTATAATGCATATATATATATATATATATATCTTCACTAGTAACTCGACTTTTTGGCATTGATGATCATCAAAATGTCACAGTTGAATTTTGAAGTTCCTGATCCATTTAGACTTAACTATTATAAAATGAATCTTTCACTTTAAAGAGTAAAGTAGTGAACAGTTCCTTAATGTCAAGATCAACTGCTGTCAAAACAAGTTCATAATTTACCATATATATGATCATAGCTTTAATAGTTAATTTTGTAATAATTAGTCATAACTTTTCACTTTACTTTTAAGGTGAAATCGACACTTTTGTTGACACATTGATTTTTATTTAAGCATGTATTTAATTTGTTTCTTGTTTCTTGTTTCTTGTTTCTTGTTTCTAATCATACTTTTAAGATAAGTGTTCCCACCAGCTGTAAATAAGTGTTGGGGTATACAAAACCCTTGGTGGAGCCGTCTATGCTAAATGTCTTTCAAATGCTACTTTTTTTATTTTCCTGAGTGGTCCCTTCTGTTTTTCACACAATATTGAAGTTCTGAACTTGTAAGTTGGGAATTTTTTGTTTTATAATCCAAGTTTCTAACTAAATGTTGAATCACTTCACATTTGTCTTAAACATCTCTTGAAGTAAAACAAGTTTTGTTACGTAAGTGGGCCTGATCTGTCTCAGTTAATGGAGCCTCAGAATTTTCACTTTCCTTCTTTGTTGAAAATTTGTTAGGGAATATGCTAACCAAATTATTTGATCGAGTCCACAGATGTAGCAGGATTCATTAAATCGCAATGAAAAAAACTGCACCTTCACAAACAATCAATGCATGCATAAAGGGATCCTTTTCTTCTAAGTAGAGAAATCCGAAATCCTATTGTCTTCACCACTTTTCAAACTTTCAAATATTATGTTCCAATGATTTGGGCACCCTCTTCCAATCAAAACCACATCCTTTTTAAAGGGTTGGGGGGGCATTGATGACCCCAAAATGAGCCAGCCTCTGATTATTTATCTACTTAGGGTGCTCCATTTTGAATTATACCAAAAAGGATAAAGAGAGTGCTCAAAGAACAAACATGCATGCCCCCACCTGATCACATCTTATGATAGAGCTCATTTGTTTTAGCTTTTTATCTTTTCACAGTAAGCTATCTGATCATATATATGCACCATTCAATCATGAGAGAAGTGTAAAAACGACAAGAGACATTAAACTCAAAAGGGTATGTTAATTAGATGATCTATTCGATAAATAAGCTTTTTAGAAAGTAATATATCAGATGCTGTATCAATGAATTTGACTGCAAAAGAGAGACTGATTAAATTTTATACTTAATCTCAAAAGCTTGAAACGTCACAGGAACTTCTGAGTGCATATATTTCTTCTGATAAATTCTTTTTTAGAATTAATATTCTCTGTTCAATCATCCCTATGGTACTTCTTGTTTGATAGCTTTAGTATAATTTGAATGTTCTTTCCATACCCTTTCAACTGAAGCACTTCCTTTGTTACATAGGGCATTAATTAAGTAGCAGATTCTTTTGGCTCTTTTAATGCACTGGAGAATAAGAAAGTTGCATAATGAGAATATATGCTTTTCATTCTATATTTTTTTTTCTCTCCTTTTGTTACTTTTAATTCTCCAAATATACCTTAAACTCTTAAACAGATCCTACCCTTGGAACCCACGCTATATATATATACTTCCAAAATCAAGCTCTCCACAGGTGTTAATTTTTATCTCTCCCATTTTCTCTTAAAGAAATGTTAAATTTAAAAGTAAAGGTGTATAATGATTAATTTCTCATCATGCTTCGAATCTTGCAAGGTCAGATTAATGTGACTACGTGAGGACCCATATGCTTCCTTATTATTCAGATGGTCAAAGAACTGTCTAATTGTTCTTGCTAATTACTATTTTCTGTGGTAAAACTTCATATTAAGCGTACATGAGTACAAATAAGAAAAGGTTAATACATTTCAGGAAATAATATGTTTGTGGATCAATCTTAGCTTATGTCCTCAAATTAAGAAACTGATTAATTATAGCAACTGTGTCATTGACTAGACTCTATCTCTGTATCATTAGTTTTTACAATTTGATTTATTCATTGGAGTAAGGTATTAACTGAAGTTAATTTCATATATTTTCCAATAAAATAGAATTTATCTGCATAAGTAAAATTAAGACCTATAAGGCTATGTATTTAGATATGAAACTTAATTAAGTACAATTATATACATGCTTTGTACTATCTCAAGATCTCAAGGGATCCTAGCTACCTTTCATGCATCTCGACGAGAATCTGTTATATTGAGGATAAAATAAATATTCTTTCTCACACTCCAAAAAGAAAGAATGAAGAAAAGCAAGAGATGAGGATAATATATACTTAAAAGAAGTTAGTAAATTATATATATATGTTGAATGTTAAAGGGTAAAAACATGTTATGAAAGTAGTCAAAAAAGTTACATATATAGCTGAAAGTTGATAATAAAACTCTTACAGAAATGTTTTCTGGCTTCCAAGAAAAAACAAATGAGGCCTCAGTGTTTGTATAAACAAAATGGGAACACAAATGAGTATGCATAATAACAGTATATTTCAGTTCTGCTTCCTTTTTTTGGTAACACAAAAGGTTTTTTAAGTGGGTTGTTGGAAATTAGATGAGATTAATAGAAAAAGGTGATTGCAGTTTGCAGGAGGAGAGAGGAGAGAGACTGAAAAAGATCCAATAATGCTGTGAAGGATAGCAGACAGAGAGTTGCTTTTCGGGTACTTGGGGAATAAAATGCTGTCTCTCTACGAGGATTGGCGTGAAGAGAGAGAGTGTTCCTTTTATTTTATTACTATCTCTTTTCACAACATGCTCAATCAAATTCTAACTTTACATATTCATATATATAAATGACAGAAAAAACAGTTTAAATAATGAAATATACTACTGTATAATGAAAATTTATGTTTGCATAAAAAACTAGATAGATGATACCAGAAATTAACTGAGTAATGTGATAAAAAGAAATGATAAATCTATACAAATATTGTATGAATAATATATCTTATATATATAATCTATCACTTTGTTTTTTCAGTTTTTATCTCTTTTCACCTTCCCATCTTTCTCCTTTAGTACTTTTTTTGAATTTCTGCTGGGGCTGTCTGGCTATTCAAAGGATGATGTGGAAGGAGGAAAGCTTTGTGACTCCAAGTAAGAATTTTGAATTGTGGGTCCCTGTTGTTGTGTTGTACTCTCTAGTTTCTTACGCAACCTCATTTGCACAAAAATTACACATTGCACAAGAAAGAACATGATTTAGTTTTAAGTATACTATCATCTAATTAATCAAAGGAATCAAATAGTTTCTCTACCCTTTTGTAATATGATCAGCATGCATGCATATTGCTGTTGCAGCTATAGCATATGACTGCACTCTACAGCTTTTCACTCTTTTATATACATGACTGATACAGCTCAAATTCAGCAACAATGTGCACTGGGCCTGTGGTAATTTTATAAGGTCCAAGAGAATGAAGCCATGTACTGTTACAAAACCGACATTCCAATTAAGAGTAACAAAATAAATAATTGTGATAGTACTAAAATTTAGATAACAACTCATTACATCAATAACACATGTTTAGATTAGTATGGACTGCAACTATAACTGTAAACTGGAGAGAGAAAGAGGAATGAAGTGGAAATAAAAAGCTAAGAAAAAGCTGCTGCTTTAAGCTAAAACCAAAAGAGAATTAAGCAAAAGGAAAAGGAAAATTGAAAAAAAAAATATATAATATAATAAATAATGAGTGACAAGAAGTATACTACTACTATAAAGAAGCAATGAGGCCTAGTCTGGTGTTTCTAAAGCTTGACTAGTTGCTCTAAGCTTTCTCTCTTTCTCTCATACATTCTCATTTTTGTTTTACGTTTTCTCATCAGAACTAGCTTTGAGTTAGTTCCAGGTTCCTCTGATCACAAGAGGACTAGCAGACGCTAGGTTTGTGAGGCCAAAACTGAAAGGGTGGGGTGGTGGTGGTGTTTGGAGAGAAAAAGAAAGATAAGAAGAGAAAGGGAAGCAGTGCGGTTCTGAAGAAAAGGTTTTCACACAAAGGGGGTGGTGTGGGGGTGGGGTTTTATTCAAGTGATGCGCTCAGGAGCTTGTACATTGCAACAGACCCTCACAGCGGAGGCTGCTTCAGTGTTGAAGCACTCTCTTGGGTTGGCACGCAGAAGGGGCCATGCACAGGTCACCCCTCTGCATGTGGCTGCAACTTTGCTGAGCCTAAGAGCCAGTTCCTTGAGAAGGGCTTGTCTCAAGTCTCAGCCACACCAAACATCACACCCTCTTCAGTGCAGAGCCCTTGAGCTTTGCTTCAATGTGGCCCTCAACAGGCTCCCAACAACACCTGGCCCCTTGCTCCACACACAGCCTTCTCTCTCCAATGCTCTCATTGCTGCACTCAAGAGAGCACAGGCTCACCAGAGAAGAGGCTGCATTGAGCAGCAGCAGCAGCAGCCACTGCTCACCATCAAGGTGGAGCTTGAACAGCTCATTATATCTATCCTTGATGACCCTAGTGTTAGCAGGGTTATGAGAGAGGCTGGTTTCTCTAGCACTGCTGTTAAGAGTAACATAGAGGACACTTCTTCAACACCTTCTGTTTTCCAGTGTTACAACAGTTCTGGTGGTGTTTTCTCCTCTCCTTGTTCTCCTGCTCCAAGTGAGAACAACACTGCCTGTGCCTTTAGGCAGAACCATTTCATGACTGCTTACCCTTCTTCTGAGTCCAGTTCTCCACTTCTGTTCTCTCCACCGAAGAAGGCTTCGGTGTTTCCCATCACTGAGTCGCCACCACCCTCTTCCAAGGAGGATATCAAGGTGGTTCTTGATGTCCTCTTGAGGAAGAAGAAGAGGAACACTGTGATAGTTGGTGACTCAGTGACACTCACTGAAGGCCTTGTGGGAGAGCTAATGGGGAAGTTGGAAAGAGGAGATGTGCCTGATGAGCTGAAGTCAACACATTTCATCAAGTTTCAGCTTGCACCGGTTTCTCTGAGGTTCATGAAAAGGGATGAAGTGGAGATGAGTCTCTCAGCACTGAAGAGGAAGGTGAATTCTGTTGTATCAGGAGGAGGAGCCATTTTCTATGTTGGAGACCTCAAGTGGACAGTGGAAGCAACAACTTCTAGTGAAAAGGATGAAGGAGAAGTTTGTGGCTATAACCCAGTTAATCATCTACTTGCGGAAATAGGGAAGTTATTTTGTGATTCCAATACTAAGGTGTGGCTTGTGGCCACAGCAAGTTATCAAACATACATGAGGTGCCAAATGAGGCAACCCCCTCTTGAGACTCAGTGGGCTCTTCAAGCTGTTCCTGTTCCATCAGGTGGACTTGGCTTGAGTCTCCATGCTTCCAGGTAATTATCTCCTGCTTAATCACTTTCATTAATTTAATACAAAATAACTGTAATTAATTAATATTTTTTTAACAAATTACAAGCTAGCCAATAAGAAAGTGAAGGAAAAAAGAGAGAAAAAATAAGCATACAATTAAAAGTTATTCAGTGATGATCATTCTTTAATTTGAGAGTTAATTGGTTTTGCATTTGGTTGCTAAGTACGTACGGTCTCTGGACTATGCCAGAAGCCACTGTCAAAAGCATGGTTGGTTGGTAAGGTAGACGTGAAGCAGTGCCTTTCTGCTTCACTTTGTTTTGTCAGTATATATAGAACCTCTTAGACATTACGGATTCACATGATGTTGTGTAGAAGGAACCATATATACTTTACCAAAAGGAAAAGAAAGAAGAAAGAAAGGGATATATTCCTTATTGCAAACATTTCAGTTTCTCAAACATGATTTACAGTAACCTTTTGGAAGGTAGCAAGAACGTGATAAAAAATGTTACAAGAATATTAAATAGTACACAAACTAGCTTCTGATGCAGAATATGTTCAAATCCCAAAAGTGTCTATTTGGTTACTATTGTTGAATGTTCATTGAATCTTCTGCACTAAATTTGAATTCAGTGTTCACGATTCAAAGATGACAATCTCCCAGAACCCGTCTCATATGCTGGAAACAAAGCTCTTCAGTAACAGCAAGGAGGAGCAGGATAAACTCAACTGCTGTGAGGAATGTGCCTCCAATTATGAAAAAGAAGCTCAGTTGTTCAAACCAGGCCAGAAGAAACTGTTGCCTTCCTGGCTTCAGTCTCATACCACCGAAGCCCATCAAAAGGTAGCAATTTTTACTTTTTTCCCCTCTGGTGCAAAAAGAGATTAAAATAAATTAATCATACATTAATGCATAATCATACATTAGCACCTTAATGCTTGCAATTTATAAAAAAATCACTTTTCAAAATATTCGATGACTTCTGTATTTTAATCTTGATCATTTATAACAAATCTATTAATTAATACTTTTTCATATTGAACTTACTAATCTATTCCTTGTACAATATGGTAACAAATTCACGTTATAAATTTATCAATGCATTATTTCTAAAGAAATAAGTAGAAGTATGTTACCATATTTAATAGCATATAAGTTTTTGCTTAAACATCAGAAATCATCATTCAGACCCTTAATATATTATTATAAAGTTTGTAAACAAAATTATTATCAGAGATTGTGATTCAATGAAATTATGCTATTTATTCTTGTTTCGGTTGCTTGAGATAGTGGCTTATAAAGAAATTCAATGTTTTCAGGATGAGTTGCTTCAGTTGAAAAGGAAATGGAACAGACTATGCCACTGTCTGCACCAGAGCAAACAGTCTGAGAACCATTGGAGCAACACTTTACATGGCAATCAGAGTTCTAATGGGAAGATCTACCCTTACAATTCATCATACCCCTGGTGGCCAAACCAGGGCAGTGTCTTCACAGATTCAAGCTCAATATCTTTTGCTGATTCACCTGCCAAACCGGCTTATAGCTCCAACATTGTCCCTCGGTTCCGGCGCCAGCAATCATGCACCATTGAGTTCAATTTCAGTGATGTGACTCAGAAAAAGCCATCCACAGCCTTGGATTCTCTCAAGGGCATGGAAGGTAATAATAACGAAGTAAAGATTACTCTTGCTCTTGGCAATTCAACATTCGGTGGTTCAGGGCAAACGGTGGAAAATATCATAACTACTGATAGAACACTGCGACGAGCTCATATTTGTAAACTGTTGCAGGAGAATGTGCCATGGCAATCTGAGACAGTTCCTTTCATAGCCGAGGCCTTGGTTGATTCCAAATCTGCAAAGCAAAGTGCTACTACTTGGTTGTTGTTGCAAGGAACAGACTCTATTGGGAAAACAAGGTTGGCACGTGCGATTGCAGAATCAGTGTTTGGCTCAGTTGACGTGCTCCTTCACTTGGACATGCTGAAAAATTCAGCAACCCCATTTGCTGAAATGGTGGCTGGAGCATTGAAAAGCCATGAGAAGCTTGTGATTCTGATAGAACATTTGGATTTTGCTGATGCCCAGTTCAGGAAGTTTCTTGCAGATGGGTTTGAAACTGGAAACTTTGGAAGTTTAAGTAGGACTGAGGAGAGTTCAGGCCAAGCAATATTCATATTGACCAATGGTGACACTAGGATCAATGAAGAGCAGAGCAATAAGGAGCCAGTGATGAAGTTGGTGTTGCAGATAAGTGAAACCAAGCCTGCTTTGGAGTCTTCATCACCTTGTTTGGGTCAGAAGAGAAGGGCTGAAGTGCTGGATTTGTTTTCCAAGGTTAAGAATCCAAGGGTGGAGGAGAACGAGGAGGGTAGGAAAGTGTTTTCGAGGCATTCAAGCTTCAACAATCTTGACCTGAACATGAAAGCTGATGAAGAAGATGATGGGGAAGAGAAAACAGGTGGAAGCAGTCCAATTTCAAGTGATTTGACCAGGGAAACTGTGGCAGATACATTGAGTTGGAATGGGGCTCTTGACTCAATTGAGAACAGATTTGAGTTGAATGAAAGTCCAGAGAGGGACAGGGAGGTGGGAGAGATGTTTCTGTCAAAGATGAAAGAGTCTTTTGAGGAGGTTTATGGGAAAGAATGTGTGGTGAAGTTTACTGTAGAGGAGAGGGTGATAGAGGAAATTGGTGTGGGGTGTGGAAATTTTACTAACAGCATGTTTGAGAAATGGCTGAAAGACATTTTTCAAAGCAGTTTACAGACAGTTAACTTTGGTGGGGAGGAGGGGGGTATAGGTTTTACACTTTGTTGGGGTGGTAAAGGAGATAGGAAATGGGATAGTGGATTCATGGGTTCATGTTTGCCCAAGAATCTCCAAGTTAACTACTTCATGGATTGACTGACTTTGGATAGTGGGGGGGTTTCTTGTAAAGTCATCCACAAGTTGTAAAATGCAAGTCATAGCCTTTGTGTAACTGCTAATGTTCATTATAGATGTGTTTGTTTTTCTTCTGTTTTCAAACACCTTTTCTCAACCATTTCTTAAGCCACTTGTTTTAATGTTTTTTCTTCAACGAATTTTATGCTAATGCAGCATTATTAACAAACGAAAATTCATGATAGACACTACTTTTAGGACAATTATGATAAAATTAACAAATGATACATGACATGATCATGAATAAAAGTATAAAAAATGCTTTTTAGTACATAGACACTATTTACATCTTGAATTCGAGAATCCAATGGTTTTATACTTTTATGCATCCATTTGGCAGGAATTTAACTGAATCCATGTCTGTCAGGGAATAAAGGAGGTCTCTGGAATATCATCATGTCTAGCCGTTAGATCCATGAATTGAAGATGTTGAGTTCATGCTTTACAATTATGAGCAGCATCTTTCTATAACATGAATGAGTTCATGTTTTGTAGTCGAAATAAACAATATAACAGTTATATCATGAAGTTAAAGATGACGTTTGTCCCTATTGCACATACTTGGCAATGTCTTAATGAGACACAAGTATATATGAGCCATATAAAAATGCAGGCATGGCTCTTCTCAAATGAACTTGTCTAAAAATATGCATTTTATATAATTTAAAATGTATTGTGATCTCAATTTCCTAAAATTTAAGATGGATGTAATTTATTTGCTTACTTTAGAAGACCAGTTTTCTAAAACTAAAGCCCTCAAGCTGCTGAATTAATCCCCTTAATCCATGTTTTAAATTTTCAGGGGAGTATGAACAGTGAACAGTTTATGATGGTATATGAAACCATATAAAGATTGCAGTGTACATAATTATTCATATACCGGTCAAGATGAAGTTACAGCACCAAATGATCATTTGTTTGACCATAATTTAATGAGGATTTTTATGCTAATGATAGTCTGCAACAGAGTGATCCATCCACATAATGTTTCTTCCAATTGCATGTGCATCTCTAGTGACAGGTGTTCATTCAAATACAGAACTACACATTGTAAAAGTTCACCTATTTCATTAGCAGATTCTATTGTGATTCAATCCTTGAATTTCTCATAATTAAGTCAGAAACTATGCAACCTAATTGGAGATACCAAAAACTTGATGTGCCTAATGTCACTGTTGAGGTTGAAAATTGTTGAGGGTATCAAACACTACTGAAATTATTGTAGGTAGCTGTAGGCATTGGATTAAGTAATAAAAAAGGTTTGTAACTGATTTCAGTAAACACAGGATCATATTTTTGGTTTGATTATTTATATCCCCATTATCATCCTTGTGTTGCTTTTAATCCATGTCATTGGGGGCATGCACAATAATACATGTACCAACCCAATGAAACCAAAAATAAGAATCCACTACTACAAGACATTGACACTTTCTGGTTCCAATTTATTTCTTCAACATTCTTTATCATTGCTTTGACCTTAAAGGTTGCATGATTGAACGGCGTAAGTGGGTCCTGTCTTCCCATCTTAGAACACCATCATGGCTTTGATTTTCTGCGTTAGATTAAGATATGATCGTTAAATTTTATATTTCTTTACCAAAAGCACTTGAGTGTCTTGCTGTTTTAATTATATAAAGTTACTCTATCATAGCTGAATCATAGATATCTCTTCAATATAATTCAATTGCAGTGTGCCCCATATTAATAATGGACCACATTTTCTACATGAAAGGTTCAAAATATAAATTCATTAAGAGACAATGTATCTTAATTACTACTTTCTTTCTTTCAGATCAATTTTAATACAGATTCTGCAGCATGAATCAACAAACACTGCACAATTATAATTTAGAGTTGTTACAGAATGTTAAGAAGTATATATATATATATATAGTCAATCTGTACCATTTAAAAAAGTTGTACACTAAAATTCCTTTCATGTGAATAAAGTGAGTGCAAGCTGTGTATGATGTAAAAGTAGATCATACATACTTTTCTTGACATTAAGAACACTAATAATTGATTTAGTTTTAGAAATTAGTGTATGTTCTGCTAATGAGTCTTCATTCACTAATAAATACTCTCTGTATTTGGTGGTGGTGAATTTGTTCTTGAAGATGAGGAAATAGTAAAGCATGTGATAGGATAGGGTTTTTGAAAAAGCTGAAGGTCTTACTAAGATTTCATAATGACAAACTCCAATTTGGTATCTTTTTTGTGATGTAATAGGAGGGAGGGTACCTTCACTGTTCTGGGTCCCTCCCTTTCTGATAGAATTAGTGCTCTAAAAGAGCTATCAATGGTGTTCTTCAGTTGGAAATAAAAGTGTACAATCATACATATAATTCTTAATTTTATCCAATCATCACTGTTCAGAATGCAATTAATCAAAACCTTTTTAAAAGAATACAAGATGAAGAATAATCACAAAGATATTAGCGCAATAACCCTGAAATCATTACGGTTTCTAGTGTTGCTAAACTTTATTTTAAGTGATGTATATTAATTTTTTATTAAGACAAGATTTAGGGATAAGGGTAGACGACCCATTTAAAATTAAGGCAAATTATAAATTGCATTTAGAAAAGTTAAACCTAAATCATTCAATTTCGATGATGGGTAAAGTTGCTACCAAATGAAAATTAAAAGCAAAACATTATACTCTACTAATTGGCTTTGGAGAAAAAGATACAATACAATACTTATTATTATTTTGAACAGAAATAGTTTATAAATGAATAAAATTATTATCTTAATGTGGATGTGGTATACATGAATTGTTTAAAATTAGATAAGCTTATTTATACAAGTAATTTTCTACATATATGTATGTGAGATCTAATTCAAATAATGTTATTATTTTATGTAGTATTAGACTTGAGATTGAGAACCTATCTTGATGACTTGACATTTAAATTGTCTTGATAGAATGTTAACCTTTAGTTATGAGTCTTTTTTTTCTTTAAGTTGAAACCCACATAAATTTTCTTTTATATACAAGAATACATAGGATGTATTATTTGGAAAGGTCCACTTTCTAGAAGAAGTTGAAACCAACCAAACCTATAAATAGATCTTAAACATTATAAAATAGATTAAATGTTGTTGTTTTTATACAATTATTATAAGAAACTTCAATTAAAGATGCAGTTAATAATTTACTGTCTCTCTGCCCTTTTATTTATCTCATAAAATAACAGGTTTTGACATTTTATAATTAAAAATTAGTAAGTAGTGTTTAAATAATTAAATGTGAAGAAAAACTTATGTGATCAAAATGTTTCAAATTTTGTTATAAGAGGTGACCACATTTAAACTCATATGATTATCAATTAAATCTATATAATTATTGATTAAATATTTTTATTATTATTAATCGAAAAAAGATAAAAAACTTTAAAATAACCTACTAAATAAGATTTATTAATTATATTAAAAATAATATTAATATCAAATATGAATTATTATTCATTTTATTATTAGAATTATTATCGAATTTTTTATTAACTTAAATATTCGAATATAACATTGATAATACCTGAAAGAGAAAAGTATTAAAAAAAACTAAAAAAAAATAAGATCATCCTTAAATGATCCGGTCCTTGTAAAAATTGATTTGATTTTCTATAATTAATTAAAATCTTGGATTTAAATGTTATGTACATAAGAAAGTAATTTCCCACATTATATTTTCCACTCAAATGCAATTCCCTTCCATTAAGAACACTTGTAATTTAAGCTAAAGTTGTCTCAAAAGATTAAAAAAATATGTCTTGATGAAAATAAAATTATGAGTTAAAGAAGGTAAGGGTACCCCACCCTTCTACGCTACAGTCTTAATGAGAATGCACAGTGGTGTATAGTACTACCAGCAAAAATCCAAGTTTTGCATATTCAGAAATAGTAATCATACATCTTTTATTATTTCTTTCAAATTTAATAAGAATTATAAATTTATGTGGCTTTTAGTATTTTAATTACTAGAAAGAGTATATTAAATATTAGCACGCTTTTTGAATTTTTTTTTGTACTAGCAAAGTTATTAAGTTTTTTTATACACATTCTCACGTCAATAGTATTTAGCATAGTGTGTGAATAATATGGGTGAATGATTTATAAACATACATAGGTTATGATAACATCATAAAATATAAATTTGAATTTAACTAAATCTAGAAACTATCTCAGAGCGTGAAGGTTTCTCTTTAATTATACAGTTTAATTTCTATTTTAGTTAATGTGAGGCTTAAATTTTTGTGTCAATAGTACTTGATTTTGTGAGACTGAATCAAGGTTAAATTCAAATTATAAGATAATAACTTATATTAGACCCATTACCATATTATTCACACATCAAACATATGACAAGTATACTGAAAATAAAAACTAAAGTGCCGTATTGATTAATAATAAATCCAACTTGGTATATGTAATTTGGGGGAAAATGTTAAGTCAAATAAAACTAAAATATTAAGTAAGATAAACCAAAATTAAAAAAAAAATGGATTGAAAATAATGTATTTGATTATTTTAAATAGTAACAGAATGCCACACTTAAAAACTCACTAAATAATATAACCTACTATGGATTATGGATATTCTCAATTTAAATATAACTATTTATCGTAAAGAATGTGTAATAACCTTTTAAAAAAAATATTGAGTTTATGTTTTTTATGGATTTATTTTTTTATCTGAAAAACATTTATCGAGTCGAGAAAACAACAATCATACAAAAGGAGAAAAAAGTGGGTTTTGCTATTTAAAGAAAAAGAATGTGTACTATGAGAGAATTCCCCATTTGATGATACAGACACACGGTGTCGGCGTAATGAGTGCGTAAAACTGTGTTGAATGTGAGAGATCAATGATTGTGGCGAATTCAATTTAATGTGTAGTATGTTTTAACTTATTCTGACCTTTGAGAATAAAAAATAATAATGCTCTCACTATATTTTTACTTTCCTACTCACATTACTTTCATATATTCGTTTTATCTTGCATGCTTAAACATCCACAAGCTCTCCTCAAGTTACCAATAAACCACAGAAAGCTTTTCAACAGACTTTAGTTTGATCGTTGTAAAAAGATTTCCCACCTTTACAACATTGCAAGAAAATGCAGAATATGATTATATGAAGAAATTGAAAGACGCGGAAAGAAATAAAAAAGACATAAATGTGCAAGCTAAAATATAAATGGACAACTTCTTGATTGATGACCACTTTTTCTGCTCACTGTTTTCACTTGACTTTATTAGATTCCTGAACTCCCATTACTAGGCAAATTGTAATTTCAGCATAGCTAATTGACAAAAGTCAGTCGTTTTGGCTTCGTAATGAGGAAAACATCCTCTTTCAGATTCACACTGAACTTGAACTTTCATTTTACCAATAAGGACTGGTTAAAATATGCGTATCTTTGTCAATAAGATTTATTTCGTGCTCCACATAAAAATGTAATTATTTCTTAACGGCCAAAATGAAATTTAACATTTGATTTCTTTTCATTCAACAATTCAATTTGTTAACTTTTCTATCTGTTATGAAAATGGGAGATCAAGAAGAGTAACAATTCACTGAATTGTATGATTAATAGTGGTAAAATGGAATTACATAAACTCATTCATTCATGTATGACAATCGAATTCAAGGTCTTTTCTGGACAAACTTATCATTATTGGCTTGCCAAACCTATGAATTGAAATGAATCGTTGGCTTGCCAAACCTATCATTGTTCCATAATCCATATAATTAACAATAACTCGTTCAAATAAAGAAGTAAATAGACACTTTTCTGGACAATGAATAAAACTTTCTTTACGGGGTTCCCTCACATTTACATTTGTTACAGAACTTAGCAATAATGTAGTACAAAAAATATATATGGGGCCTAGGTTAGAGCTCCTAAAGAATAAAGAGAGAATACAAACAAATCAGGAAAAGGAAAGGCTAGTATACAAAAAGAATGGCACTAAATCAATCTACAAATTTGGTGTGTATTTTAGGAGGATATACAAAAAAGGGTGAACGACTTAAATAATTTCCCACCCCACGAGTAAAAAGCAGCCTGTTATTGTAAATAAAGTCGAAGACCTTACACCGATTTGCGAGGTGTTGTATGTGAAGAGGAATTCTCCTCTGCAAGACCTGATAAATCCAATGAGGTTTCAAGGTTGAGCAAAGGTTTTAGTCTTCTGTGAACCTCGTCACACAGATAATTAATCTCTTCAACAATCATGCATAAAGCAGACTTGCAAGCCTCCTCATCCCTGAACGCCAATGTCCATCTTCCATCCACAAAAGCTTTTGTTTTTAATTTCCCGTGGGGGGTATTGAACTTGGCAGGATCCAGAGCAGGTAAAGAAGATGGTCGAATCCGCAGATGTAACCATCTTGGATGTTTATCATCAATCCTGGGCTAAAAAAATGAGGACAGAAAATGATTATAAAAATGATTATATACTTAGTAATCAAAGTAAAAATCATTGTAAAATGATTATATAGTGAGAAATCACAGAGTAATTGTAAAATTACATTCACTGTTCCATTTTGTGTCAAACTAAACCAACAAACATAACTTTGCACCATAGTTGTCAGCTATCAAAACTACTTGATTCGAGATAAAAGTACAAAGGTAGCAGACAAATATACATACATTGCACCCAGCCAAAGATGCAGCAACCCGAACAACTCCAAAGGGCTTCTTCAGTGGCAACTCTTCTGCTAGCACGAGCCACCCAGACGTTCCTACAGAGATTGCTAGAAAGCAAAAATGACGTTCTTTGCCCCTTTCGAAAGCAATTCTACAAGGTACAGCATTAACTGCACATGGAAAATAAGAGCAACTTTACCAAAAAACTAGTTGATTGTCAACCTACAATACTATTATGTAACTCTTCGAACAAGATAAGGAATTACAACCTCGGGTAAAGGAACATATTCACAGACAATAAAAAGAAAAATAGAGGAATTCCCACAATTTAGTCCGCTAAAGTTACAAACATCACCAAATTGACCCTACAAAATTTTTGGTTATCATATTAACACCTCAAAGATGTAACACAAAATTGTAAGTCTTCTAAAATTTTTTTCATCAAATTAATGTCTCTAAAGATCTAAAATGTTACTTGTTGTCAATATGAAGGAAGGACGGTAAGCCTTTGTTTGGATCAAGGGTGGAAAATTAGGGAGTGGAAAAAAAGAGAAATGAGTGAAAAGTTTGTAAGTCATTATGATTTATTTGAAAAAATAAAATATAATTTGTAATAAGATAATTTAAGTAATTACCAAAGTGCCCTGTATTAAGTGCCCTGTATTAAGTGCAATACTCATGGGGACTCTCGTGGCAACCCTGATCCTTCTTGTGTCGGCATTTTTCGTGATAGCACTAGTCATTTTATACGTGGTTTTTCTACTTACATAGTATCGAAACAACTCTAGTTGTTGAAATTTTTGCCTTGCTTATTTTTATATAGCATGCGGAGAGAATGGGCTGGCACCACCTTTGGCTTGAATGTAATTCCCAACTTGTCATTCAGGCTTTCCAAAACAATCATATTGTGTCTTGGAAACTTTGAGCTAGATGAAGAAAATGTCTAACCTTTTGTTCATCTATGACCTTCCATTATTCCCATATCTTTAGAGAAGGAATTATGCAAACAAACTTGGTAACTTTGGTTTAGATAATAGACAAGTTTTTGTTTGGTGGAATTATGCTCCTAGGTGTATCAGGGATGTTTTGTATAAAGAGAGAAATGGTCTCCCTATTTTTAGATTCGCATAATTCTTATCAAGAGTTTTGGTCTAGTCCCCTCTTGATCCTTGTGTTTTGTCTTTCTTATATCTATATATTTCTTTGATATGCTGCAGATGTCTAGTTCCACATCTATGTTAAACATATCAAGCTTTTACTAAAAAAAAGTGTCCTTACTTTAATGGCACTCTGCTGATGGGTATACTTTGTAATGGTACTGTGCTCTCTAGCGGGTCTTTGTGCATGTAAGGAGAGTGGTAGCTGAAAAGAATAATGAGCTCAGAGAAGAATATTGTCATGTAAACCACCCAGTCACCAAAGAAAAAAAATGGGAAAAGCCCACAAGTCAGGCTAGCTTTCCATCCAAATTTGAGGGCTTCAGCGTGTGAATTTTGTCCTACCAACTTTTCATGCATTTCCAAGCAAATCAGCTGGTGCAAACAACCCTATATCATATAAACCATCTTGTCTCCTTCCTCTACAATAGTCCTCCCTGGGTCCAAACAAAGGCTAAGGGATAAAAAGAATCTTTAAGGGACTAATCTGATTACTAAATTTTTTAATGATGAATCATAGATTACCAACTGAAATCGATTTTAATTAGTGTTTATTATAAATTTTTAAAACCAGATCGGTCATTGAACTGATCAAGGTGCTAATTCAAAGTTTAATGGTTCAACAAGAATTAAACTGAGATCAAGCTTGTATTAATAAAACTATTTTAATAATTAAAATACACTAAAATAATATTAAAAATATATAACATCATAATTTTATTATGTTAAAAACTAAAATAAAACATAAGTTATAGGTTCTGAACATTTAAAACACATAAAAGTTTAAGCAAAATTTGTGTATTAAGTGAAATTTCAATAATATATTAATAATGATATTAAAACTCAATTTGATGTTTCTATTCATACTTTCCATAATGATAATGATATTGAGTATCTTTCTGATTTTTTTCAAAATTTTACGGCTTCTCAAGGCATTCTTCATCAAACCTCCTATCTTACACACCTCAACAAAATGGGGTGGCTGAGCACAATAATAGACATATCATAGAAAAAAGTCTCACAGTTTCACTTCACAGTTAGGCTCCTCAACATTTTTAGGGTGATGTTATTATTAGTGCATGTTATCTTCAATTTTAGATAACCAAATTCCTTATTCTAATTTATTTCCTCACCGACCCTCCAACCATTACCCCCTTAGAGTCTTTGGATCCACATGTTTTGTTCACATTTTGAATCCTGGTCCTTATAAATTGTCTGTTAGGTCTCACAAATGTGTCTTTTTAGGCTTTCCAAGATCCTATAAAGGGTATAAGTGTTTCTCCCCATCTCTTCACTACTATTTCATTTTAACAAATGTCACCTTCCTTGAAACTTCCCTCTACTTTAAGTCTAATCCCTCTTCTTATGTCTCTCTTTGACCTAGTCACTACCTAGTTGTTTATGATCCCCTGCTGTGTCAAGCCTCCCCACAAATTCCCCACCTTCACCACCTCTTTAGGTATATCACCATCGACAAAACCCCATCCACCTCTTGACTCTTCTCCGATGCTAGCTCCTTCATCCCCTCCAGCTTCGTCACTTGAATTTGATCTTTCCATTCTCTTCATAAAGGTATATGCCACACCTGTATGTTTGTCTCTTTTCTATTTCCTCTGTTTCAATTCCTAAAACCATAGGGAATGCCTTAGCCCATCCTAGTTGGCGTTAGGTCATGCTTGATGAACTGGGTGCTCTTCAAAATAACAGAACTTGGGACCTCGTTCCTTTGCCCTCTAGCAAATCTGTTGTTGGTTATAGATGGATTTTTGTCGTCAAAGTTGGCCCTAATAGTACGGTTGATCGTCTCAAAGCTCACTTAATGGCCAAAGGTTATGCTCAAATTTTTGAGTTGGACTATGGTCAAACCTTTTGCTCTAGTTGCAAAGATGGTCTTTGTTCACTTATTCATATCCATGGCTGCTTTTCAACGCTGGCCTCATTGAATGTCAAAAATGTCTTTCTTAATGGTGATTTGCCAGAGAAAATTTATAGAGCAACCTCCAGGTTGTTGTTCAAGGAGAGTCTTCCGAATTGGTATGTCATCTTCGTAAATCTTTATATTTGACAAATTTAATACTATTGTTCAACAATTTGATATGACTTGAAGTAAGGCAGGTCATTTGGTGTTTTATCTATCACCATTCTAGCGTTAAGTGTATCTATCTAGTAGTATATGTTGATGATATTATACTTATAGGTAGTGATCACCATGATATTTCACAAGTAAAACAACACCTTTGTTGTCATTTTCAGATAAAAAGACCTTGGCAAACTCAAATATTTCTTAGGGATAGAAGTAGCACAATCCAATAATGGAATTGTTATTTCTCAAAGTAGCATTAAATATTTTGGTGGAAACTGCTTGATCAAGTAGTTAATCAAGTCCCAAGTAGAGCTAAGCTACATGTGTCACAAAGTGCCAAGTAGAGCTCGACTAGACTTGTCCCCCAATTGCCAAGTAGAGCTCAGCCAAAAGGGTCCCTTGAGCTATTTGTGTAGAGTTTAGTCAGACTAGCTTACTAAGTGTTGAGTAGAGTTTAGCCTAACTGGTTTACCACGATGTAGAGTAGAGGTCTTTGTTAGAACAGTTTAAATATTTATTAATAACTTTATACATATAGTTAGGCCCATTTCTTTGTATTTTTCTCCTACTTATATACAAGTAGCCAGCCCTATGTGCTCTAGACACATTAATGATTCAATCTATGCCTCTTTATCATTTCTCTTTACACATTCTATTCAGTAAAAAATGTCTATACTTTCTCATTCTCATTTCAATTCTTGGTTCCTAACAATTTTATCTAACATACCAAATCTTCAAGGGAAAACTAATGTTAGAGATGGAGGAAGCACAAATTCACGCCAAGGAGAAGTTGCCAATGTTTGTGGAGGCAAATCCAATTGGATAGATTGCTACAACTGAAAAATTCTGAGGTACAAGAAAGTCATTCATTCCATAAGTTGTAATATGCATTCAAGAGCAAGGAAGGTGCGGCAATGCTTTGGTTCTATTATTGGTGCCAAGCAAACCCAGATTCAATTGGGAATCATTTGATCAAAAGATTTGGAGATAGCTTGGTAGCCACATCTTTGAGAGATTGACAACAAGATACGTATAAGTGTGTGTAATATAAAAAAGTAGAAACATTGACTCTTCATAAGCGAAAGATGGGAGTTGTTCTCTTTATGAATTATTTAAAAAAGTAATGATGGTAGTAGTGCTATTTCTATATGTAAATAACACTAAGAAATGCCTTTTAATTTGGCTTTGCAAAATTGCAATTATATATTTATAATGTTTTTATGAATTTTTATACATTTTAAAATATATATCTTGCATGTATTGTATCCTCATATTTCTAGAATAACCATATTGCCAAATCGGATACAAATGGAATCCGTGCATCATAGGATATGAAAATTAGGATATTTTATATATAAGATATTTGTATGTTTTGGTACAGCTCAAAATGGGTATCTATCAGTAATAGGCGTATTAATGATAGCACAGATTATAAATATCTAATTGAAATTAGGAGTACTTGGTTATCATATCATGTGTTTATTACTGATCACGGTGGACTTTATTCCTCTACCCATCCCCCTCCCAACACACACCAAAACCCCAGGTTCCTCTCTTCTTTCTTCCTTTCGCCATTTTATCTTTCCTATGTCAAAGTAAAAACCTTTATATGTAAAATCAGACAGCAGAGAAAACAGAAAAGTCTAGTTAGGAACATTTACCAAGGCTGACTTCAGTTCCTGGTTTAGGGCCTGATGAATCAAGTCCAGAAGCTTGGGCACGAGAATTCGCTGGGAGATCACCAGGAGGATAAATAAGAGGTTTCTCGGGCAAAGGTCTACCTAGAGTGAATATTTGAAGTTGGTGCAGAACTACAAATACCTAAGAGAAAGGTGGGGCACACAATTCAAGAAAAAATAATAGAGCAAAGTCCAACAGTGTTTGCGTGTATGTTATTAGTTCACTTTTACGAAAATAACAATAAAAAGAATAATTGCGGACCTTTGCCAATTCAAGCATTCTTTCTCCAGCGGCAAATGATGAGCCCTCAGGTATATCTTCTGTAGAAACAGAATTATCAATTAAAGGCCTTCTAACAATTTTCCTCGTAAGCACCAGTCAAAGGAAAAAATGAATGCTGGAACAGCTACAAGAACAAGCTTACCTTCTGAAGATAACATCTGAGAAGGAAAAAGTACACACTTTGGTTCTTTTGGAGGGTAAGACGACTCCATTGCTACAAGTAAACAATTAATTGGTTGAAGCACAAAAGTAAAACACTTGAACATACACATCCATAAGCACAAGAATACAAGATACGTTATAAAATCACCTCTTTTGCATTTTTTCCATTCATTGCAAAGAACGGTAATAAGAAGATCAGGCCATAAACCTCTAACCTCCTTTACAAGTGCAGTAACAGAATTCTTGTATGAAACCTGCATTTGGGAGGAAAATAGATGCAACAACTATTAGGGATGCACATAGCAGATATGAGGTTCATATATTGAATGCATTGACATAACCAAATGAAAATATGATAAATTAATGTCAATACCAATACATTTGATGTATTAAATGACTATTACTTTTTTTTTGTCATTGGCACATATGCGTCAATGCAAGCAATCCTCATACAAACCATCAATGGAGTCAGTCATTGACTACGGGATTGCAAATTAAAGAAACTTCATTCACAACTTTAAAAGCTTAATCTTTTGGAATTTAGAAATAACCCCCATACAACTTTATGAGGTCAACTTTATAGATCACACATCGCTATTGGACTTCAATATATTTCTTGTATTATACACTTTAGGACGTATAATAACGCTATTGATTTCACAATCTGAAAAAATACATTGTTCGTTGCAATAAAAGATTTTCTTCTCTTATTCTTTTCTACATAAAAATAATCAAATCTCACAAGTTATATATCTGGAAGAACATTAAATTGACAATGAACCAAAATGTTCCATCTGTGCAAATCAGCCCACTAAAAATCACTTCAATATACTAAGCACAGAGGTGGACATTCTACATATATAAACAATACATGATTATAGGCGCATGCATTAATTCTTTATGGATGTTGCTGGTAAAGCCTCATATGTTCTTACTTGCAGCAATTCCAGGTGATGACTATTGAATTCTGCTTCACTATAAGGAAGCAACTGGCGTAAAAGCCAACCACCATCCCATAGTGTCTCTGCAGATATATTAGAATGGCAGAAGAGGCTAACTAATGCATCGAGCACCTGATAAAAACACGCACATTTTATATAATTAAATTACTCAACAATGAGATAGAGCTTGGTATTAAAGAAAAGGTAAATGTGGAGACCAACTCAGCATTCATCTATGCCATCAAATCTAGACAATAACTAATGGTAACTGGGACCAGACAATAGATCAGCTGATTTAACCCTAAAAACTGGTCTTTGAGAAAACAGTATAAAACCGGTTATTGGGCAAACTGACAAGCAGTGAGTACACTGGAAAAAGGAAAAAAAAAATCAAATTAAAAAACCCAATATTACGATGATTAATATTTCTTTTCCAATATTATGATAATTGATAATTATTTTTAATTACTTTCTAATCCTAATATCTAAGATATACATCAGGTGTTACTGAACTTAAATGCTATGACATATTTGATTTTGATTATATGCTTTGATCTATTCATTTATAAGTGATATTTAATTTTTAATATTACGGACTTATCAATATTATGTTATAGATATCTAATATCAAGAAACACATCCTTGAGTTTTATTTCCCTTAAACATGCTACAGCCTCCAATGTAGGATTTGTTTATGCCATCACTTGGGTCTTTGGCCAATGGCAGTTTCAAGAAGTTATTTCTAATATGCAGAGACAGGGTTGTCTTTCTTCGCTGCATACCTTGTTTTAGATAATTCAGTTAGTGTTATGGTAATTAGGTAGTTAGTGTGTTGTTAACTAACTGCTTAAAATAGTACTATAAATAGAGTAATGACGACTTGTGATTGTGAAATATAAAATTCAGATTTAATACCCATTTCTGTTGTTCTCTTTCCCTTTTCTTCTTTGTTTTTGTGAGTGTGTTTAGTGTGTGTTCTAACAAGTGGAATCTAGAGCCATTTTGATTGGGGACTTGTGTGTGATGCCCAAAAAATTGTGAGGCATTTTGCTGTGTGAGAAACCCTTTCCTGTATGGGTTTTCTATCTGTTATGCAAAAAACCTTTTTGGTGTAAAATTCTGCCAAGTTCAGAGAGTGAATCATGGTAGGTTCTAATGGTTATTTTCCAGACAACTAGCAATTCTTGATGGTAAGAACTTTGATCAATGGTGTATCAAGATGGGTGTCATCTCTGGTTTCCAAGAAGTGTTGGAAATTGCAAAGAATGGTGTTCAAGAACTGGAGGATGGTGCTACAGAAGTGTAGAGGCAGTTCACAGAGAATCTTAAAAGAAAGACTGCGAAGCTCTCATCTTGATCTATCAGTGTTTGGATTTACCAATGCAACCTGGGATATTTTGAACAAGTCATATGGAGGTGCTGATAAAATCAAGAAAGTGAAGCTTCAATCCCTTTATAGACAATGAGTTGTTGTCCATCGATGATCAAGAATCAGTAAGGGATTACTTCAATAGAATTCAAGTGTTAGTGTTGAAAGCTTGTGGTGAAAAGTTTTTAGATCAGCAAACAATTGAGAAGCTTTTAAGAATTTTGACTCCCCAATTTGACCACATTGTGGTGCCAATTGAGAAATCTAAAGATGAAGGTGGAGGAGCTGCAAAATTCTCTTCAAGTTTATGAACAAAAAGGCTTCCTGAGAGAAATGTTATGAGCTGCTGTTTAGGTTTTGCAAGAACAAACATCTTGAAGAAATGACGGTAGGGATGGCAAAAGCAAGGGAAAATAGAAGAACAAAGTGAATGATTCTGGTGAAGGTTCTAGTAGGTTCTCAAATCAAAATTTTAGTGCTGGTCACAATTACAAGAAAGGAGGTCGTGGAAAACTTGGCAAGAAGAGAGAATATCAAAGAAAGGATGACAGAAAAAATTTGATAAGAGAAATATATAATGTTATTTTTGTAAAAAATGGGCCAGTTTGCAGATGAATGCTATAGAAATTAAGGAAAGCAAATCAAGGAGGATGAAACTCAACTGGCACAAGGTGATAATGATAATTCTGATTTAGATCATGTTCTTTTGATGACAACATCGGATTACACCAAATCTGATTATTGGTATTTGGCACTGGGTGTTCAAATCATATGACTAGAAATAGGGGTATTGTTACATTACAGCTGAAGGGACGGGAAAAGTTTATATTCAACGAAAAGATAAAAAACAATCATTCATAATAGATGTTCTTTATGTACCACAAATGAAGGCCAACTAGTTAAGCCTTGGACAACTAGTGTAGTATGCAATGAATATGGAGCAGAATATGATGAAAGTTTATGACAGCGAGGGAAAACTAATTTTGAAGACTCCTTTATCAAAGAACAAAACCTTTAAAATTGGATTTCAAATTGGTGAAAGTCATTCTTTTACAGCTATTATGGAAAATCAAAATTGGCTTTGGCATCAAAGATTTAAGCATCTAAATTTCGGTAAGCTTGAGCCTACTCAATATGAAAGGCATGGTGCATGGTTTTCCCTCTATAAAGCAACCAAAGGAGTTATGTGAAGGTTGTCTCGTAAGCAAACAGACCAGAAATTACTTCAAATCTAACATTCCATCAAAAAGGTGAGACATTTGAGTTGTTTAAAAGGTTCAAAACAATGGTGGAGAAGCAATGTGGGCAATCCATCAAAGTTTGCAGAGCAAATGGGCGTGGTGAATACAATACAAATTATTTTCCTTCCTATTGTGATAAGGATGGTATAGTTCATGAAGTTAAAGCTCCACATACTTCTCAACATTATGGTAAAGCTTAAAGAAGGAATAGAATGTTGATGAATATGACAAGATGTATGCTTAAAGAAAGGAATATGCTAAAACTGTTTTGGAGAGAAGTTGTATCTACTGATGCCTAGATTCTGAACAAAAGTCCAACTAAGAGCCTACATGATGTGAGTCTAGAGGAAGCAAAGTAAGTCATCTACAGGTATTTCGTTCTCTTTGCTTTACACATGTAGCAGATAAAAGAAGAAAGAAGTTGGATTATAAGGGAGAGCCAATGGTGTTTCTTGGGTATCATTCAACAAGCACATACAAATGATACAACCCTGTTTGAAAAAAGATAGTGACGAGCAGAGATATTATTGTTGATGAAAGTAAAGGTTGGTGTCGGGAACCTACAGCTGAAAGTGATAAAGTGTTTGTACCAATTCAGCTAGATATGCAATCTGAAAATTGTGCAGAAATGGTTTAGAATCAACCCCATCTTCATTCACTACATAGTCAGGAATAGATGTAAAATCTCTAAAACTCTGAGGTTGTTTTTGCTCAATAGAACCAATATCTTTTGAGCAAGCTATCAAGGAACCTAAATGGAAGGCTGCAGTTTTTTTCCATTTTGATGGTAGTTTTTTTTGCTTTTACTAAAATAGGTAAATTTTTAAAATATTACATATTTAGGCAAGTTGTGCTATTCCTAGTCAATAGGTGAAGTTGTGTTTTCAAAGTACAACTTTTTTTTTCAAAAATTAATAATAATTATTTTTAAATTTATTTATCTACAAATAATAATAAATATCTTAATCACAATAAAATACAAATAATAATAATAATAACAATAATAATAAAAAATTTAAACTACTTACCATACTTTTAATATTTATCAAAATTAATAATAATTATTTATAAATTTATTTATCTACAAATAATAATAATAATAAATTTAAACTGTCTATCATAATTCTAATATTTAAAAAAAAAATTATTTATAAATTTATTTATCTACAAATAATAATAAATAACTTCATCAAAATAAAGTATAGATAGTAATATAAAAGAATTAAATTATTTACCATATTTCTAATATTTCAAAAAATTAATAATAATTATTTATAAAAAAGCAAAAAGAAAAACAAAAGCTGTGCTTTCAAAACACAACTTCACCTTGGACTTGTTGACCAAGAATGTAGCACAACTTCCCTAAATACGTATTTTTAAAATTTACCTATTTTAGTAAGAAAAAAAAAAAAAAAAAAACTACCATCAAAATGTAAAAAAGCATGAAGGCAGCAATGGAGGAGTACCACACATGGGAGCTTGTCACATTACCCCACAGGAAAAGGCCTATTGGATTAAAATGGGTCTAAAGTGAAGGTAAAACCAACTAAAGAAGTTGCAAAATACAAGGCTAGGCTGGTTGTAAAGGGGATTTTGCAATGAGATGGTTTGGATTACAATGAAGTGTTTCGAACTATGGCAAAAATTGAAACCAACAGACTAGAGGTTACTACAACCACCTTTAGAGGTTGGTCAATACATCAATTTAAAATAAGCTTTTTTAAATGGCCCACGAGGGGAGGAAGTTTACGTGGATCAACCTCATAGTTTTGAAGTGACAAGACATGAAGATAAGGTGTATAAATTAAAAAAGGCTTTATATGGGCTAAAACAAACCCCTTAGGCATGAAACAAAAGAATAAATTGCTTCTTACAGTTGGGTTTCAGCAATGTACAACAGAATATTATGTGAGAGCTAATGTAAGTGATTAAATACTAGTTACTGGCAGCAATACAAGTAGAATTTGAGAAGTTTAAAAGAATTATGTTCGAGTTTGATATGACTATTCCAAACGCTAGTTGATTGCGGTATAAAAATAGAGAAGGAAGGAAGTGACAATATAATTTATGCAACCTTGTATAAACAAATTGTGGGTTCGTTTAGATTTTTGTGCAATAGTAAACCTGACATGGCTTATGGAGTGGAGCACCAATGTCATGGTGTTCTAAGAAGGAGTTAATGGTAGCATTGTATTCGTGGCATTGTCTTCATGTGAGGCTGAATACATTGCAGCCTCAACGGGAGCTTGTCAAGCCTTGTGTATTGAGAACTTAATGACAAAAATGAAAATTAGAAGAAAAGAACCTATGAAGATGCTAGTAGATGACAAGTTAGTTATAAGCTTGGCTAAACATCCTATTGCTCATGGGAGGAGCAAACATATTGAGACAAGATTTCACTTCGTAAGGGATCTGTTGATAATAAGATATTAAATGTACTATTAGAAGTTGTTAGAATATTCTAGAGATCTCTTTGTAATTATTATTAGAAGTGGTTAGAAGATTCTAGAGATCTCTTTGAAAATAGAAGTGGTTAGAAGTTGTTAGAAGATTCTAGAGATCTCTTTGTAATTAGAAGTGGTTAGAAGTTGTTAGAAGATTCTAGAGATCTCTTTGTAATTAGAAGTGGTTAGAAGTTGTTAGAAGATTCTAGAGATCTCTTTGTAATTAGAAGTGGTTAGAAGTTGTTAGAAGATTCTAGAGATCTCTTTGTAATTAGAAGTGGTTAGAAGTTGTTAGAAGATTCTAGAGATCTCTTTGTAATTAGAAGTGGTTAGAAGTTGTTAGAAGATTCTAGAGATCTCTTTGTAATTAGAAGTGGTTAGAAGTTGTTAGAAGATTCTAGAGATCTCTTTGTAATTAGAAGTGGTTAGAAGTTGTTAGAAGATTCTAGAGATCTCTTTGTAATTAGAAGTGGTTAGAAGTTGTTAGAAGATTCTAGAGATCTCTTTGTAATTAGAAGTGGTTAGAAGTTGTTAGAAGATTCTAGAGATCTCTTTGTAATTAGAAGTGGTTAGAAGTTGTTAGAAGATTCTAGAGATCTCTTTGTAATTAGAAGTGGTTAGAAGTTGTTAGAAGATTCTAGAGATCTCTTTGTAATTAGAAGTGGTTAGAAGTTGTTAGAAGATTCTAGAGATATTCCTTTAGGGATAGGATTCTCTATATATAGATGTTGATGTACTACTTCAAAAAAACGAAATAGAAAGTATATTCTCTTTCATTCAAGTTAATTCTTTCAACTTGGTATCAGAGCTCCTAAGCTTGGGGGTTCTGCTTCCGCATTTCTTCACCATTATAGACACAGTTCTTCTTAGGGTTGCCTGAAGTGCACCCATTTCCTTTAATTATCGGGTTAGCCTGAAGTGCACCCATTTCTTTTAATTATAGGGTTAGCTTGAAGTGCACCCAACTTATAGTTTTATCATTGGAGCAGTCGCCGAAGCCGCTAC